>JAIWJD010000295.1:0-12139 GCA_022818045.1 Neotoxoptera formosana | reverse complement strand
GCCCGCCCAGGCCGCGCCGCCGCCCCGCCCGCCCGCCCGACCGCGCCCCCCCCGCCGCCCGCCGCGGGGGCGCCGCGCGCCGCGACGCGCGACCGCGACGCGGGCGGCCCCGCGCGACGCCCGCGACCCCGGATCGGGCCCCCCCGGGCGCCCCCGCCCCGAGGGCGGGCGCCCCCGCCGCCGACGCCCGGGCGACCCCCGGCCGCCCGGGGGGCGGCCGCCGGCGCGGCGCCGGCGCGAACCCGCGCGGGGACCGACCGCGCCGCGACGCGGGCCCGCCGACGCGCCCGCGACCGGCCCGGGCCGAAAACCGGCCGCGCCCGGGCCCCGCCCGGCGCCGCCCGCCCGCGCACGCGCCGCGGACGCGCGCCCCCCGGGGGCCGCCGCCCCGCGGGCGCGCGCCGCCCGACGCCCCGCGACGCGCCCCGACGCGCCCGCGCGGCCCGCCGCCCCCGGGGCCGCCCCGCGCGACGGGGGGACGGCCGCCGCGCCGCAACGGGCGACGCCCGCCGCCGCCGCGCGCCGCCGCCCGACCCCCGCGGCGCGCGCGCCGCGGCCGGCGAGGGCGGCCCGCGCGCCCCCCCCGGAAACGCGGGACCCGCGCGGCGCCCGGGGCCGCCGCGCCCCCCCGGGCCGCCGGAACCCGCGCGCCCGACGCGCGCCCCCGGGGGCGCACGCGACGCCGCCCCCCCGACGCGCCCGACCCGCGCGCCGCGCGCGCCCGGGCCGCGCCGGCGGCGCCGCCGCCGCGCCCCGGGGCGGCGCGCGCGACGGGGGGGGCGCCCCCCGCTACGGCCCGGGGGGCGCGCGCCGGCCCCCCGCCAGGGACCCGGGCCGACAGCGCCGCGCCGCGGCGCCCGCGCGCGGGGGCCCCAAAGCGGGGCGGGGGCGCGCCCGCCGCGGGGACCCGCGCCATGCCCGCTCGGCCGAGCGGACGCGCGACTCGCCCGCGCGAACGCGCGCCCGAACGGCGCGCGCGCGCGCCGCCGCGACGCCCGCGCCCACGGCGCCCGACCGAAGCCCGCGGAACCCAGCCCGAGCCCGGCCTTCGCGACGACCGCGCCGGAGCCGACGCGCCGGCGCGTACCCGGGAACGTGACCGCGCGACCGCTCCGCGCCGGCGCCGGCGCGACCCGACCGCCCGACGACGCGGGCTCTCGAGCGACGACGGAACGCGCGCCAGCCGGGGCGCCGGCCCGCCCACGCGGCCGCGACGCCGACGCGCGGCGGGGCGACCCGCACCGAACGACCGGGAGATCCGGCGACGGACGCCCGACCCGCCGGCCGCCCCCGAAGCGACGCCCCCGCGGACCGCGCGGCGCGCGACCCCGCCGCGCGCCGGCCGCGTCGGCCCCGCCGCCGGGCGCGACGCCCCGACCGACGGCCGCCGACTCGACGCCGACGCGACGACGAGACGACGCGCGACGCGGCGACGGCCCGAACCGCCCCACCGCCTCTAGCCTCCGGCGCCGCGCGCCGCCGACGAAAGGACGGCAGCCGCCCGCGACCCCCGCCCGGCCCCCCGTACGCGCGAACGACCGCCGCGGAATTTCGGACCGCGCGCGGGACCGACCGCCGACGCGCGACCGGCGCCGCCCGTCCGCCGCCGCGAACGCGCGCGCCGACCCCGACGACGTCGCGACGTACGTGGCCGCGCGAATCGCCCCTCCGAGCGACGCGCCGACGCGACGGACCCGGCCCCGCACGGGACGCGGACGACGCCCGGCGCGCTAGGCGCCCGCTGCGCCGCCTGCCGGCGACGCGGCGCCGCCGACGTGCCCCTGGCCGCCGGGGGCCCGGGGGCGGTACGCGCGGACGCCCCGGCGGCGCCGCGACCGCGACCGACGCGCGCACGAGCGCGCCGACCGCGCCCGCCCTACCGCGACCCGCGCGCGACGGCGCGGCCGACCCCGCCCTCGAGCGCCGCCCCGAACGTCGTCCCGCGGCGCCCCACCGCGACGCCCGCGCCGCCCCGCGGACGGGCGCGACCGAACCCACCCGACGACGCGCGAACGTCGCGAATCGCGACGCGCGCCGACGCGACCGACCGACGCAGCCCGCCGAACCCGCCGCCGCCGGCGAACCGCGCGCCGAACGCGGGCAGCGCGCGCGGCGACCCGCGACGCGCCCGACGCGAATCGCCGCGACGACGCGCCCCCCGAACCCCCGGAAACCCGCGCGGTCGACGAGGGGGGCGACGGAACCGCGCGGCGGTCCGCGCCACGCGCGAACGACGAACGCCCCGGCGCCGCGCGAACGGCGCGCGAACGCGGACCGCGTCCGACCCGACCGACCGGACGCCCCGGCAGCGCGGCCCGCGGCCGCGCGCGATCCCGACCGACGAGCGGGACGCGCCGCGCGCCCGTTCCGGCGCGGACCGGACGCGCGCGCCGCGCAGGCCGCCCGCCCAGCCGCCGCGAACGCCGCCCGCGCCACTCGCTCCGGAGCCGCCCGCTCGCACCGCGTCGCCACCGCGCGAACCCGACTCAGGGAACTACGCGGCGCCCCGCGACCGGCGCCGGAACGCCTCGGGCGCCCGGCCCGACCGCCCGGCCGCGCCGCCTCCGTCCGACCCGCCGCCGCGCCCTGACGCCGCGGCGCCGCGGCGCGCGACGACAGCGGACGACCGCCCCGCCCGCGAACGCCGCGCCGCGCGACGGTCGACGTCGACGACCGCCCGCGACGCGACCGAACGACGGGTGCGCCCCGAATCGCGCGCGGGACCGCGACCGACGCCCCCGGCCGGCCCGCGCCGCGACGTCGAGACCGACCGACCCCGCGCGGCCGACTCCGCGGACCGGCGCCGCCGCCCGCGCCCGACGCCGTCGTCCGCGCGCCATGGACGCGCGGCGCGGCCGACGCGCCGACGCGACCCGCGCGCGCGCGGTCGCCGCGCGGCCCGGCCACGCCGGCGACGGCGCGCCCGACGACGGCCGGCGAACCCAAGCCCGCGCGCCGCGCCGCGCCGCGCCGCGCCGCCGCGCGGAATGCCCCAGACGCGCGCCCCCCCGCGCGACGACGTCGCGAACGATGGCGCCGCGGACACCCCGGACGCGACGCGCGCCCGACCGCCGCGCGCGACCCCGACCGCGAAGCCGACGTTCGGGTCGCGCCCCGCTCCGCAGCCACGACGCGGACGGCCGCGACCGGCCGCAGCGAGCGCCACGACGCGCGCGCCGACCCGGCGACCGACGGGCGCGTCCACGCCGCACCGCGCGACGCCCGACGACGCCCGGGCGACCCGAGCGCGCGCGGACGCCGCGCCCCGCCCGCACGGACGCCGACGCAGACGCACGGGCCGAACCGCCGCCCCGCCGGGAGGCGCCCTGCCCCGCGAATCCGGGAATCCGACGCCGCCCCCGCCGACCCGGGCGGCCGCGAACGAACGCCCGGCCCCCGCGCGACCGACGCGCTGCGCGCGGCCGGGGGGGGTGAACCGGGGCAGCGGCGCCCCGCCCCACCGCCCCCGAACGTCGCGACTGACGGCAACCAGCGCGAACGCGCGCCCCCGCGCGACGCGGACGCCGTCGCGGCCGCCGACGACTGCCCGCCCCGGGACGCGCGACGCCCCGCGGCCTCCGCGGCGCGCGCGCGCCGGCGAACGAACGACCGACGACGCGCCGCGCGCCCCGCGGACCGCGCGCGGCGACGGCGCGAGCCGGACGCGGCGCCGGGCCGGGCGACGCCGCGAATCCCGCGCACGCGCGCTGCCCCCCGCAGCGGCCTGCTACGCGCACGACCCGCCGCCGCGGCGCGACGAACCCGACCGAACGGCCCCGAACGACGGAACGCCGACGACGCCTGCGCCGCGAGCGCCGCCGATCGCGCGCCGCCCCGACGCGCACAGCGCGACGAACCGCGCGCGCCCGTCCCGAACGCGACTCCGCCCGACGCGCGACGGGCGACGCCGACTGCGACGTACCCGACGCCGACCCCGCGTCCGCGGCGCGCACGCGAACGCCGAGAACCGCGCGGAACGCCCCCGACCGGCCCCCGACCTGGCGAAGCGCCGGCCGCGCCGCGCGTCAGGCGGCGGAAACCCCGGAACGCCGACGCGCCCGACGCGCGCGACCGCGCCGACGCGCCGGAGCGCGAAGCCCGGCCTCCCGACGCGCCGACCCGCGACGCGGAACGCGCGACGACGACGATACTGAGCCGCGAAGACCGACCGACCCGACCGCTGCGAGCGACGAACCCCGCGGTGCGACATCCGGCGCCGACCCGAACCGTCCGCGCGCCCGCCGGCGCCTCGCGACCGTACGCCCGCCGCGGCGACGGCGACGCGCGAGAACCCGCCGCCCCGCCCCTGCGCGCGGACGAACGGACGCGCGTCGCGCGCGGCGCCGGAACGCCGGACGCGACGCGCCCCGACGCGCCGCGCCGAATCGGCCGCGCGCGAACCGGACCCGCGACCCGCCGGGCGCTCGCGACGGAATCCCCGCGACGACGTCCGACCGCGCCCGCGCCCGACGTGCGACGGCCGCCCGCCGGGAGCGCCCCCGACCCAGCGCCGACGCGGGCCCCTCGCCGAACGGCCGGGCGCGACCCCCTCGGCGCGCGACCCGCGGCGCGAACCGCCGCCCCTGGCCCGCGCGCTCGCCGCGCCCCTGCGGCGCCGGACCGCGCCCGCGACGCCTGAAACGACCGACGCCCCGGCGCGGCGAGACGCTGGACCGATGCTGGCCCCGCCGCGCGAGACGGTCGCGCCCCGCCCTCGCGGCGAATCGCCGCGCGGCCCCGGAGCCCCTGCGTAACGCCGATCGCGCGCGGGCGTGGAACGCGACCGCTCGCCGACGCGGCGACGACCGCGCGCGGGCCCGCGACCGCCCGGGCAGCCGCCCCGCGAACCCGGGCGACGGGCGCCGCGGGCCACGAGCCGGCGCCGCCCCCGGAGCTGTGTCGTCGGCGCCGGACCGCCGCCCACGGAACGCCGCGCGTAATCCGCGGGCCGCGCCCGCGCGCGCCCTCGGCTGCGGCCGCGCGCCGCGCGCCTCGGCACCGACCGCGAACGAACGCTGACGGGATCCGCCGCCGGCCCGACGCGAACGCGTCGGCACCCGGCCCCGACGCCGAAACCGCGGCGACGCGCCCTCGCGCCTGCCGCGCGACGCGGCCGCCGCCGCGACGCGCGAGCGGCCCCGGCCGCCCCGCGCGCCGACGCGCGCCCGCGCCGCGCCGCCGCGCCCGCCCGCCCTGGGCCGCGCCCCTCGCCGCGGCCCGCCGGCATCGGCGAGCCGCGCCGTCGCGCTCGAGACGGCCGTCGGCGCGCGCGACGACCGACGGCCCCCCGCGCCGCGACGCGGAACGCCCGGGCGTGACGCGCCGCGCGCCGGAACTGCGCCCGAGGCGCGCGCCGGCGCTGCCGGGCGGGCGCCGAGGCGCGCCGCCCGCCGCCCCGCGAACGGGCGAACCGCGCCCGGCGCCCGCGTAGGCGGCGAAACGACCGCCGCGGCCCGCGAGCGGACGACCGCGCCGACGACCCCGGCCCGCGCCGCGACAGGCCCCCCGCCCGACCGCGCAGACGGTAAAGCGCGCGCGGCGCGCCCCGCGGCGCGCCGCCCGGCCGGGCCTGCTCCGAACGCCCCGCGCGACGAGCGACCGCGCCAGCACGCGACCGCTGCCCGACGAACGCGCCCGCCCGGAACCGCGCGACCCGCCGCCGCCCCGACGCACGCGCGAGGAGAGCGGCGGGCGACGCGGCCGCCGCGCCGCGACGCGCCGCGGAAGAGCGCCGCGCCGCGCGGGCCGCGCCGCGGCGCGGCGGCCGAGGGCGCGACGCCCGCGGCGGCAGGCCAGCGCCGACGGCCCGCGACGGAAACCCGCCGCACCGGCGTCGCCGCGAACGAACGCGACGCCGCGCGACCGCGCGGACGTCGGCCCCCCCGAACCCCGCGACCGGGACCCCGCCCCGCGAGCCCGGCGCGGCGACCGACGCCTCGCGACGCCGAACCCGCTCCCGCCGCGACCCCGACGCGCCGCACCGCCCGACGGCAGACGACGAGCGCGCCCCCCCGCGGTCCCCCGACGGGGCCCGACCCCCCGCGCGCGAAGCGACCGCGCCGCCGCCCGCGGCGCCGGCCGTCCGCCCGACGAACGAACCGCGAATCGAGCGAACGAACGCCCGGCGCCCGCCCGCCCGCGGGACGACCGGCCGCCGCCGCGGACCGCGGCGGCGCGCCCCCCGAACCCGCACGGCCCGCGCGCGCCCGATCGCCCGCGAATGTCAAGCGAACCGGCGAACGCCCCGACGAACCGCCGACGACGCCCCTCGGCGCCGCCGGCCGACCGAACCCGAATCGCCCGCGCCCCGCGGCGACGTCCGCGACGCGACCGCGCCGCCGCTGCCCCCTCCGCGGCGCGCCCGCGACGCTCCCCCCCCGCGCCCGAACGCCGCGCGGCCCCGCGCGACCGACCCCCCCGAACCGACGCGCCGCCGGGCGCGAGAACGCGCGACGCCGCGGCGCCGCGGACGAAGCGCGGCGCACCGCCCCGGAACCGACCCGCCGCGCGATCGACCCGCGCGGCGACGCGCGGCCCCGGCGATTCGCCCGCCCACGACGGCCGCGCGACGGCCCCGCGCGGCCCCGCGCGACGTCGCGCGCCGCCGGGACGCGGCCGGCGGGACCGCCGCGCGGACGCGCGCCGACGCCTAGGGGCCGCGCCCGAATCCGCCGCGGACCGAAGACGCACCCGCGACGGGCGCCGGCCGCCGGCCTGGGCGACGACGCGGGCCGGCGCCGCCGCAACGACGCCCGGACGAACGCGCGCCCGACCCGCCGACAGCGGCGCACGCGCGGCGCGCCCCGAACCCCGGACGCGACCGCGGCGCCCGAGCCGACGCGACGCGCCGCGCGGGCCGCGCGCCCCGCCGACGCGCCTGCGGCGCCGCGGCGCGCGCGACGCGGCGCGCCCCGGCGCGCGCGACGCCGCGACGCCCCGCGCCCGCGCGAACGGCCGGGCGACGCGGCGCGCGCCGCCGCCGCGACGCGACCCGCGAACCGGAACCGCGGGGCCCCGCGCGTAGCGCCCGGGGACCCCCCGACCGCCCGAGCGCGGCCGCCGCGACGCTCGTCGACGCGGCGCCGCGCGACGGCCCGACGCGCTCGAAGCCCGCAGCGCCGCGCGCGACGCGGGCGCGGCGCCCTGACGCGAATCGACGGCGCCCGCGACGCGCTGCCAGCGACCGACGCCGCGGGCGCGGAAACGAACCGCGACGCGCGCGGCGGCGACGACGTCGCCGAGAAGACGGGCGGCGCCCGACCCCGGCCGGAACCGCGCGCGCGACCCGGACGCGCGACGCCCGCGCCGGCCCCGAACGGACGCACCGAACGCCCCGGCGCGAACCCCGCGACGCTGCTGCGCGGATGGCGCGAACGACAGACCGCCCGCGACGAATCGTCACGCGCCGACCGCGACGCCGGAGCGCGCCCCCCGAGACCGACGAACCCGCCGCGGACGGGCGCCCGCGCCCGGGGCGACCGCGCCGGCCACCGACGCACGGCCCGACCGCGGGCCGAACGAACCGCGACGACCCCCGCCGCGGGCCCGCCGCGCCCGCCGCCAGCGCGCGCGTGACCGCGACGTCGCCCGGGCGCGCCCGTACGCCGGGACGCGCCGCGAGCGCACCCGCGAGGGCCCCCGACCACCGCGCGACCGCGACCGAGACGCGCAGCGCGACCGGGACGGCGGCGCCGAACGCCCCGCCGCGCGCGGCAGCGCCGCGCGCGCGCGCGGTCGCGGCCGCGCGGCCCCCCGCGCCCCGGCGACCGGCCCGCGACGCTGGCCGCCCCGCGTCGCGGAACTCCGACCCCCGCGACCGCCGACGCGGGCGGCGACTCACGTCGCGACCCGACGCGCGCATGCGCGCTCCGGCGGGCGTCGGCCGACGCGCGGCGGCGCCGACCGGAACGGGACGGCGCGCCCGAATCGCCGCGCCGCGACGGACGACGCCGACCCCCGCTAGAGCGCCGCGCGCCGCGCCCTCCGCCGCCCGAGACCGCGACGCGCGCAGCGCCCCGCCCGCCGCGCCGACCCGACCCGCCGCGCGTATCCCGACCCGCGACGCGCGGAATCAGGCCGCCCGGCCGCGCGGACACGCGCGGCGCCGCGCGCGCCCGCGTACGCCGACGACCCGGACGCCCGAGGCGCGCGGAGAGCCCCGCCGTCGCGCCCCCCCGCGACGCGGGGCACGGCCGGCGGGCCGCCGACCCGCCCGCGCGCTCGCGCGACCGCGCCCGCTCCGACCCCGCGCGACCCGCGCGCGAGCGCGCACGCGGCCGCGCGAGGCGACGCCCGCGAACGAACCGCGCGCTCGAACGCCGCGGGCACGCGGACGGAATCACCGCTGGGCTCCACGTCCAGCGCCGCGCGGCCCCGGCGAACCGGCCGGCGACCGCGGACGACGCGGCGAGCGCCGCCGATCCGGCGACGCCCGCCGCCGAAGAGCGAGCGCGCGCGGCGCGCCGCCGCGTGCGTCGACGGCGCGGGCCGAGGGACGCGGGGACCGACGGCCCGCCGCCCCGGCCCGTCCGCCCGCGTAGCGCCGTTCGGGCGAGACCCGAACGCCCCGGCGCGTCGCCGCGCCGGAACGCCCCCGCGGCGCGCTCGCGTGCGCCCGGCCGCACCGACGGTGGCCCGAACGACCGTCGCGCGACGCGACGCGCAGCGCGCCCGACGACGCGTCCGAACGCGCCGAGGCGACGGACGACGACCGCGCGGCGCCGACGCCGCGCGCCCGCGCAACGGCGAACGCCCCGACGCCCGCTGCGTGCGCGCGAACCCGCCGCGCGGCGCCGGCGGCTCGCGGGACGCGCCACGCTCGGACGCCGCCGCACACAACGGCGCCGAACAGCGAGACCGACGCTGCCGCGCGCGCGGCGGCTGACCGCCGAGAATCGCGCCGCGCGCCGCCGGCGGCCGCGACGCCGAGCCCCGGAACGAGACTGAGACCCGGCCGCGGACCCGACGCGGACGGGCGGCTCGCCGATCCGCCGCCGCGCGCGCCCGCGGCCCCGCGCGACCGCCGCTCGCCCGACGCGGCGATCGACGCCGCCGACGCCGGCGCCGCCCGAGGGCCCGCCGCCCGTCGCCGCGCGCCACGCGCGGCCCCGACGCGCGACGAAGCGCGAAGCCCGCCGCCGCCGACCGGACCGCCGCGCGGCGCGGCGGCCGGCGCGACGACGCCCTGACGCGGCGGACCTCACGGGCGCGGAATCGCCGGGCCCCGAGGACGCCGGCGGGCCGCCGCCGCGCGCGCCCCGCCCCCGGCGACCGAGCTGCGAACGCCGCCGCCGCGACGCGAACGGACCGCGCGGACGATCCCGCGAACGGACCGCCACGCGCCGACAGAAGACGGCGCGACGCGAGCGGACCCGCGCGCCGACGCCGCGCCGCGCGACCGAATCGGACGCCCCTGCGGACGCGACAGCCCGCGAACGCGCGACGCCCGGCGCCCGCCCGCGCGCGCGAACGCGACGACCCGGCGCGCCGTAGAAACCCGCCGCCGGCCCCGCGAACGCGCCGACGGCGACCGTACGCGAACGCGACGCGCCCGCCCCTCCGCGCCGCGACCCGCAGCGCGCCGGCGCGCCGCCTCGCCGCCCGGCCCGCGACGGCGACCGTCGGGATCCGCCGACCCGACGGCGCCGCGCGACCCGGCCGCGAAAGACGGCCGACGCCGCCGAGCCGTACCGCGCGCGGCGCCCGTCGCCCGCGACCGCGCGACGCCTCCCCCGACTCGCGCGCGCCCCGCGAACCCGCCGCGCGCGGAACGACGCCGCACGCGGCCGGAACTCCGACGCGCGAACCGCGAAACGCACCGCCGGGACGCGCGCCCCGCGCGCGGACCGCCGCCGGGACTCGCCGTCGGCGCGAACCGACGGGGGGGGCGGCGCGGCGCGGACCTGGCAGGCGCGCCGCGACCGGGCGCGCGCGCGCCCTCGTAACCGCGGCGCGCGCGCCTCGACGCCCGCGTCTCGCTCGAGCCCGTGCGCGGCCGCCCGATCGCCGCCAGCCGGCGAGAGCGCCGAACGCCGACCCGGACGGAAGCGCGCTCCGACTCGCCGCGACCGCGATCGAACGTAATCGCGCCCGGGGCCCCGCCGCGCGTACCCGCGGACCGCGCGACCGCCCGCGCGCGACCGAACGCGACGTCCGCGCGACGCGGAACGCCGCGCCGACCCGCGCGCGCCGCGGACGCCCCGCCGGCGCGACGCGCGCCGCCGTACCGGACGCGCGGAACGCCCGGCCCGACGCCGACGCAGACGCGACGACCCGCCGACGAACCCCGAACCCGAACGCGCGCACCGGGCCCCTGCGCCGCGGAAGCCGCGGCGCTCGCGCGACACGCGCGAAGAACGACGGACCGCCGCCGCCGCGGCCCGCGCGCGCCGCCGCGCGCCCGAATCGCCGACCGCCGACGCCCCGAACCCGCCGGCCCGGGACGACGCCACCGTCGACGACGCGCGACGAACCCGCTCGCGCCCGTGGACGCGACCACTCGGCGCCGGACCGCGCGCCGAGCGGACCGCCCCGCGCCGGCCGCCACCGGCCCCGACCCGCGCCCCCCGCCGCGCGAAACGCGCCGCTGGACCGCGACCGGCCGCGGTCGCGACGGACCTCCGACCGCGTACGCGACGACGGCGACGGACGGCGCGGCGCGCGCGCGGCCTTGCGCCGCGCGCGCGCGCGCCTCGACGCGACGCCCGCGACGCCGAACCGACGCGGCGCTTCGACCGCTCGCCCCTCCGACGCGAAACGAGCCCGCGCGGCGCGGCCGCGCCGACGCGTCGACCCGGCGGCCCGCCGCGCCAGCGGACGCGACGTCGGACGACGCGCGCCGCATCGCGACCGACGCGACCGCCGACCCCTCCAGCGCGGCGGCCGGCGACCGCGCGCGCGCCGGACGGCCTCCGCGCACGACCCCCCGCGCCTCGCGCGCGGCCCCGGGCCGCCAAACCCCGACCCGAGCGGCGCGCGACGCCCACCGACCCCCGCCGCGCGCGACCCGCGAACGACGCCCCGAGCCCCGACGGAATCAGCCGCCCGCACCGCCGCGCGGTCCGCGCGCGCGCGTAGCCCGGGCCTCGCGCCGCCCCGACGACCCGCGACGACCGGCGACGCGCACCAGCCGCGGCGCCAAACCCCGGCCAAACCGGGCGACCGCGACCGCCCCGCCGCGGCCGCCGCCGGGCCCCCCGCCACCGCCCCCCGCCGCGACCCGCGGACCCCCCCCCGCCAGCGGCGGGGCGACCGCCCCGCCGCCGGCGCGCGGCGCCCGCCCGCCCCCGCGGTCGTGCCGCGACGCCGCCGGCCGACCCGGGCCGACCGCCCCGCGCCGCGCCCCCGCGCCGCCCCGCGCCGCCGCGACGCGCGGCGCGCCGCTGCCGGCCCCCCGCGCGACGCGCGCCGCCGCCTCCGCCCGCGCCCCCGCCGCCGCCGTCCGACGCGCGCGGAACGCCGTCGCCGTCGCCGCGCCCGCGCCGCGCCCGGGCGCCGCCCGCCGCCCGCCCGCGCGCGCCCCGACGCCCGCCCGCCGCACCCGCGCCCCGCGCGCGTCCCGCGCCCCGCGCCCGCGGACCCCCCCCGCCCGCCCGCTCCGGCCCGCCCGACGCCGCGCGCCCCGCCCCCCTCGCCCCCGGGCCGGCGCCCGGGGCCCTCGCGACGCGGCCGCCCCCCGCCGCGGGACCCCGCGCCGCCCGACGCCGCGCGCGCCGACCCCGCCCGACCCCCGCCGCCCGAACCGCGCCGCGCCCGCCGGCCCGCCCCCCGCCGCGAGCCCCGCCGACGCACCCCCCCCGCGAACCTGGCGCCCGCCCACCGCCCCCGGGCCGCGCGGAGCCGGCCCCCCCCGGGCGCGCCCGCGGGGGGAAAATCCGGCCGACCCGCCGGGGCCCCCTCCCCGCCCGCCCCCCCGAACCCCCGCACCGAACACCGCCGCCCCGCCCGGGGCGACCAAACGGGGCCCCCCCCGGGCGCCCCCAGCGCCCCCCCCGCGGGGGAACCGCGCCGACCAAAACCGCGAGCCCGGCCGCCCACGCCCGGCCCCCCCCCGCGCGCCCCCGGCGGCCGAACGCCCCCCCCCGCGCCGCCGGCCGCCGGACCGCGCCGCGCGCCGCCGCCCCGCCGCCGGCCGACCCCC
>JAIWJD010000294.1:0-12160 GCA_022818045.1 Neotoxoptera formosana | reverse complement strand
CGCGCCCCCCCGGGGCGCGCCCCGCGCCCCGGCGCGGCGCGCGGCCGCGCCCGGGCCCCCGGGACCGCGCGACGGGGCCCCGCCGGCCGGCGCGCCGCCCGCACCGCCGAGACCCCCCCCGGACGCGCCCCGCGACGGCGACCGCCGCGCCGTCCGGGCCCCCCGCGCCCGCCCCGCGCGAGACCGCAAAAGGGGCCGAGCCCCCCGGGGCCCCCGCGCGCCCCCCGGGCGCCGCCGCCCGGGCGCCGCCGCCGCGCCGACGACGGCCGCGCGCGACCCCCCCGGGACGCGCTCGCGCGCCCGGCGGCCGACCGCGCGCGACCAGCTGCGCCACCCGCGCCGCGAATCCCCGAGCGACGACCCGCGCGCCCCCGAACGATCCCGCGCCGCCGCGACGCGGCCCGCGGCGAGCGCCGCGCCGCCCGCCGCCCGGCCCGCAGCGACCGCCCGACGCGCCGCAGCGCGCGGCGACCGCGACGCGCCGACCCCCGCGCGCGCGCCGACCCCCGCGCGCCGCGCGCCCGCGGCCCGCGCGCCGGCGGCGCGCGCCCGCCCCCGCGCGCGACCCGCGCCGGCCGCGCGCGGCGCCCGCCGCCGCCCCGCCGCGCCGCGCGCCCCCCGCGCCGCGCCGCCCCGCGAGGCCCGCGCGCGCGACGCGCGACGGGGCCCGGCGCCCGCGGCGCCGCCGACGCCGCGACCGCCGCCCACCGCGCGCGCCCGCGCAAGCCGCGACGCGCCGCGGACCCGCCGACCGCGCGCGACGCGACGCCGACGCGCCGAGCCGCCCGACGCGACGCGCGCGCCGCGGCGCAAACCGACGCGGCGCCGCCGCGACGCCGACGACGACGCGCCCGCCGCGACGCGCGCGCGCGCCGACGCGACGCCCCCGCGCCGGCGCGTCCGCCGCGCGCGACGCCGCCCCGCCGCGAACCGCGCGAAGGACGCGCGCCATCGACGACGCCGCGCGACGCGCGACGCGCCGCGCCCGCGGCGCGACGCGCCGCCCGCGCGCGCCCCGGCGACGACGGCGCCCCCGACGCGCCTGCGCTGCGACCCGCGCGACGGTACGCGACCGCCGCGCGCGACGCCCCGCCGCGCGCGACCGCGACCCCGCGCGCGACCGCGCGCGCGCCGCGACGCCGCGCGCCGAGCGCGGCCCCGGGACGCCGCCGCGCGACGCCGCGCGCCGCCCGCGCGACGCGCGACGCGCGGCGACCGCGACCCGAGCCCCGCGGCTCGCGACCGCGCGGCCGCGCGCGACGACCGACGCGCGCGCGCCCCCCCGACGCGCGACGCGCGCCGCGACGCCGCGCGACGCGCGCGCGACGCGCGCGCCGAGCGCCGCGCGCGCCCGCGCGCGCCGACGCGCCCGCGCCACGCCGCGGCCGCTCGCGACGCGCGACGCGCGGCCGCCGCCGAACCGACGCGCGCGCTGGCGCCGCGGCGCGCGCGACGCGCGCGCCCGACCGATCGCGCCGCGGGCGCCGCGCGACGCGCGCCGCGCGCGCCCCCGCCGCGCGCGCGGCCGCGCCCGCGCCGACGCGCCCGCCGACGCCCGCCCCCGCGACGCCCCTCGAACGACGCCGACGCCCCCGACGCCGAACGCGCGACGCGACGCCGCGCCGCGCGACGCGACGCCGAACGCGCTCGCGCGCGCCGCTACGCGGCGCGCCGCGCCCCGCGCGTCGAGACGACGCACCCGCCGCGCGGCGCGCGCGACGCGCCGCGCCGACGCCGCGCCGCGTCGGCGGACCTCGCGCCGCGCGCGCGACCCCGCCGACGCGCGCCGCGACGCGCCCGCGCGCGCGCCGCGCGTCGCCGCCCCGACGGGCCGACGCGCCGCGCCGCCGCGCGCGAACCGCGACGCCTGCCGCGCGCGGGCCGCGAGGGGGGGAGTCGGCCCCGACGGCGCGGACCGCGAAACGCGACCGACCGCGGGGACCCACGGACGCGCCCTGGCCCGGGCCCCAACCGGGCAGACGCGACCCGCTCGGACCGCGGGCCGGCCCGACGGACGCCATTGCCGCTGCGCGTTGCAGCGCAGACGAAACCGCGGGACGCCACCGCGCGAAATCCCGAACCGACCGGACGCTCCGCGCGCGCCGCGACGCGCCTCGCGCCGCCGACGATCATGCGCTGCCTGCGGGCGAACGAGAAGACGAACGACTGACAGGCGCCGCGCGATACCCCGCCTCGCGACCTGCGACGCACTGGGGGCGACGCGACGAGCGCCGGGAAGCGATCGACTGACCGAGCGGCGACGCGAGGCGCAGACGCCCGCGGACGACGACCCCCGGAACAGACGCGACCCGCCCACGCTCGCGCGCAGCAAAGAGGAACTGCGAGACGCTGACGACGGTCCCGCTGACCCGCCGCCGCGCACACCTGCTGGCGGGCGGCCGGCCGCCCGGCGCGCTCGGCGACGACGCGAGCGCGAGCGCGCTGCGCTAGACCGCGCGGGGGCTCCGCGTGCGCGTCGCGCCGACCGCCGACCGCCGCCGCACGCGCGCGCGCCGGACAGCGCCCCCATGCCGGAAGCGACGCGCTGGACGGTCCTCCCCCGACGGGACGGACGGCTGGCGCTGGCGCGGCCACAACTGCGGCGCGCGAGGACGCGTAAACGGGCACAGCGTGACGATCCGTCGACAGACAGCAGCGAGCCGCGCCTGCCTGCGCTATCATCGACGACGAGCGACGCGACTCGCGGGACGACTGACTGGCGGGGCGAACCCACCTCCACCGTGGCGGCGTGGCGACGCCGACGCCGTGCGACGCTCCCTGCGACTCGGCGGACGACGGGGAACGCTGCAGCAGACGACCCGGACCCGCGACGCGGCACGCGCGACGGCTGCCCGACGCGCACGCCACAGCCCCTCGCGAGCGACCAGCCGCCGCGCAGCCCGACGACCTCGCGACTAGACAGCGCAGCGACGCGTGAGCGCAGCGCGCGCGCGCGGCGAGGCGAGACGACTGCAGACCGGGCGGGCGCCGCTGCAGGCCCCGCCCGCGACGCGGGGCGACCGACGCGCGAAACGCGCCGGCGGGCGGGCCGACGCGCGCAGCCCCCGCCCGCCGCGATCGGCATCGGCGCCGCGAGACGTCGAAGGGCCGGCGGGGCGCGCGGCAGAACTGACTGAACGAGGGCCTAGCGATCGAGCGACGGCCTCCGCGGACTGCGCCGCCGCGCGGCGACGATCGCAGCGCCAGCGCGCGCGCGCAGGCCCCCTGCCAGACGCGGACCCCTCGCGGACGCCGGGCCCAGCGCCCCGACACGCGCCCGGCGATGATCGAGGAACGCGCGACTCGAACGGCCCCCGGAAGGCCGTCGACGGCGAGTCAGAAGCTGCGCGACCGGCGAAACTCGCGACGCGGCGACGACGCTGCCACCGCCGAACCGCGCGGAACGACCGGCGCGACCGACGGCGGCGGCCGCGACCGCGCGCTGGACGTACCGAAGGGCGACAGACGCGCGAACCGCGACGCGGACGCCGCGCCGCCGGTCGCGACCGACGCCGCGGATACCGAACGCGGGCGGGCGCAGCCGCGCCGCTGCCGCGGCGGAGAACGCTGCTCGCCGACCCGCACGACGAAGCGACTGGCGCGGACGGACGGGCGCGCCTGCGACCGGCCGCCCGCGCAGCGCGCGCTGCGCTTGGACAGCTGCCTGCCCATGGGCCGGCCGACCCGACGCGACCATGGCCCAGCGCGCCCCCGGACCGACGACGCGTGGTAGACGCAGGACTGCGCGGGGCGGACGGGACTATCGCCGCGCGCAGGCCGCTACCGCGACGGGCGCCGGCACCCGCGCCCGCCAGCTGCGGACGGACCTACGCGCGACGCGACCGCGGACCGCGAACCTCTTGCGCGGATAAGGACAGTGCAATGACGGCCTCGCGCCAGACGACACGACGACGGCGCACGACGCCGCGCGACGCGACGACTGACGTGACAGCTGACCCGTCAGGCGCGTGCTCGCGCGGACACTGGACGGCGCGAGACCGGCGGACGACGCCGCCTGCAGACCGCGAGGACTGACGCGAACGACCTCCCCGACGCGCGGCAGCGCGCGCGAAGACAGCGGACACCGGCAGACGACGCACCCAGCGCTGCCCCACGCGTGCTGCGGGCGACGAGGACCCGAACGACCCGCCCGCGCCCCGCCTGCGACGCGGCCGCGACCGCTTGCCCGCCCGCACGCGCACCCCGCGACGGCGCTGACGTCTCGACGACGACGCCCCCAAAAACACGACGCGACGCGAAAGACGCGCCGCGACGACGCAGCGCCGCAGGGGCGCAGACACGCCCCGACGCCGCGGCGGCCGAAACGACCACCCCACCGACCGCCCGGCGGGCAGCCCCGACGCACGTTGCGCGCGACAGCGACGCCCGCCGTGACGCGCAGCGGCGCCAGAAACGGCCGTGACACTGACGGAACCTTGGCGCGGCCCGACCCCGGCGCCCGGCGGCGCGCGCGACCTTGCGTCGACTCGCGCCCTTAGACTGCCTGGCGCCGACGCGCGGCAAAGCCGAACGCGACGCGCGGCGCGCGCCAGACTTCGCGGACGACAGCCCGAACCCGACGAGCCTGCGCCGCCGGCCCGCGCTGGGCGGGCCGCTGGCGCGGACCCGCGCAGGGCGCTGCGACCCGCACCGCGATGGCGCCGCCCGATCCGCGCCGCGACGGGCGCGCCGCGCCTCGGACCGGCCGATACTGCGGGCGCGGGCGCGGTCTCGACTGACGCGCTGACGGCGGACGACCCCAGCGACGACGCAGGCGCGCACGGCCCCGATGCGCCCAGACCGGACGCCTACAGCCGGCGGCAGACGAGACCCGGACCGACCTGCCACGGCGCAGTCGGGAGCGAACGGCGCCGCCGACCAGACGACCGCCCGACAGCGCGACGCATACGACGGGCCGACGCGGCCCTCGACGGCCGACGCCGGCCGACCCGACCGGCGTGACTCGAACCGCCGACGCTCCGGATCGGCGACAGACAGGCGACCGACAGCCGGACGCTCGCGAGCGCGGCGCGAACTCGCGTCGCGCAGGCGACGGAGCAAGCCGATCGGCGCGCGGACGCGACCGCGCGTGAGCCGCGCCGAGCACGCGCGCGCGCGAGGGCGCCGCGCATGGCGATAACAGTACCTCGAATGGCGACGCCCCCGCGCGACAATGGCAGACCGACGCTAAGGACGCGTGTGCCGCCGCGACCCAGGCGCATTGCGCGCCCGCTCAAGAGAGTGCGCGCAAGACGACGACGGACGCGCAGCGACGAGCAGACCAGCCGACGGCGACCGCCGGCAACGTCGCTTCCCGGGACCCCCACGCGTCGCGAAGACCCGTCCGGGCAGCCGGCGCGCTAGCCGCGCGACTTCCCCCCCCGCGCCGCTTCCGCGGCTGAACCGCGCGCTCGCTCGCACACCGCGACCGATGATGACCCGCCGCAGACTCGCGCTGCACACGCCGCGACAGCGGGGCGGACTGGCGCTGCGGACGGGAACGACTCTTCCCGCGCCCCGACCGAAACGCGACGAGACGCGGAACGCCGCGGGCGGTAGCGGGCGACGGACGACCCCGCGGGACCACAACGGACGCGACGAGACGACCCGTCGACGACGCACGTGCGAACGACGCCGGACGCGGCGCCCTCTCCGCAGCGCTGCGCGAAGACCTCGCAGCCGCGCGCTGCCAGGCACGCTCGACGCGCCCGCGAGCCGCAGGCCGCGAACGCGCAGCCGCGACTGCGCGACAGTCCGCGCGCCTCGCGTCATGCGAATCTGCGCGCCCCGGATAGCCCGCGCGCGGCCTGCGGCGAAACCGCGCGCCGGCGGGGCGAGCAGCGCGACTGCGTCCAAGACAAGCTCGCTAGCGCTGGCGCCGCGCCGCAACCGCCGCGCGCGCGAACTGACAGACTTTCGAACGGCCGGACGACCGCGTCAGGACGCGACCGCCCCGCCTGGACGCGCGCGCGACGCCCCTGCGGCCGGCGAATGTCCCGGGGGGGGCGGGGAAGGGCCGCAGCGGGCCGAACCGGCGCCTGGGAACGCGGACCACGCAGCCACGGAACAGCCGCGGCGCGCACTGGCCTCAGGACCGGCGACCTCGCGCCGCACACGCAAGAACGAGTCGACCAGACGGGGGCGTGACTCCCGGCGCCTCCGACGCGGCGCCCTCGGGCGGCAGACCAGCGGCCGTGCCGCCGAACTCGCTGCCGCCAACAGCACGGACGCGCGCCGCGGCGACGACGGCGCCGCCCACCACAGACGCGACGCGCGCGTCCGCCGGCAGTAGATTGGCGCTGAACGCGCGGAAACGTGGACAGCACAGCGACCGCCGCCGCGGAACTCGCCGCCGGCTCCCGGCGCGGCTGGCCCCGCGACCGCCGGCCGACGCGCTGACGGGCCGAGCTGACGCGGCCAGGCGACGCGACGCGCGCCCGGCGGCGACGACGCCGCACGACGGGCCAGACGGCCGCGGCCCGCAGACAGACGCGAACGCGCCGACGAACTCGACGCAGTCGACCTAGCCCCGAAACGACGACGCGCCGCACCGACAGCGACGCCGCCGACCAACCCCAGCGTGAAACGCGTAAGACGACCCGGACCGGCGCGATCGCGCGGGGCCGACGGGGGGGCGCCCTGGACTCGCGCCGGGGGCCGGGGCGGGGGGGGCGCGCGCTCGGACGCACCGCGCCGCGCGGGGAGCGCCGACTGGGCGACGCGGATCGACGCGCACGCCTGGTACGCGACGTCCGCGGCGGCGGCGCCCGGACGGCCAAACAGCCGGCCGCAGCAGGGACTGAAACGCGGGAGGACCGACCGCGAAACCGCGACGCGAGGCCGCTGCGCCGACGGCGGGCGACGCGACCGCCCGACGACGATGCGCGACGCGGCGGGGACGACGTCCGACAAGGGCGCAGGCTCTAGCGACGGCGCCAAGCTGGCCGCCGGGTGCGACCTGACGCGTCAGCGCGAGCGGGACTCGACGAGCCGACCCGACGACGCAGACGACGAAACGGGACGTCACCGGCGCGCACGCGCGCGACCGACGGACGCTCGCGTCCCGGCCCGCGCGCGTGCTGTCCGACCGGCCATGCCGGCGGACGACCGCGGCGGCGCGCGACGGTACCCTGACGGCCGCTCGGCCGCGCTCGTGGGGCGACGCAGCCGACCGACGCCGCCGCCGCGGCGATCCGACTGCCGCGACCCTGACGGACCGCGCGCCATCGACCGCGCGACCGCGCCGGCCCGAGACCGCGACGACCGCCGCGACTGACGGCCGCGACGACCGCGACCGCCGACGGCGAACGACCGCTCCGCCGCGCGACGACCGCGCCGCGTCACCGACTGACGACGGCAGACGCGAGCGCCGCGGACGCGACAGGGGCAGGACCGCGACGCCGGGCGAGACGGCCCGCGCGGACGCCGACTTGCTCCGCTGTCGCCTACCGACCGGACGACGGGGCCGACGCGACGGCAGCCGACGGCCGCGACTCGCCGACCGGCCGCCAGTGGCGCCCGCGCGCGGGCTAAGACGGCCAGACCTGCTCCGCGACTGAACGACGGGACTCCGCGACTGCGACTGCCTCGGCCGGCCGCGGGGGGGGGGGGAACAGTGCGCGCCTGGGCCCCGCGACGCGCTCCCGGGCTGGATCGTCCACGCGCCCCCGCGCCGGACCGACGCGCGACGACTGAACAGCCGCAGCGGACCACGCTGCGCTGACCACGAGACCGCGCCGACGCGCGCTCCGACGCGCGCTTGCGCCGCTGCGGCCGACCGACGACAGACGACGCCCCGGCGCGACCGAACGCGGCGGCGGCGACGCTTGACGGAGACGACCTCAGCGCAGGCTCCGGCAGTAACAGAACTGACTCATCCGCGGAGCACCCCGGCCCAGCGTGCGCCTTTCGGCGGCGCGCGCGGACGAACCGACGCGTCGCTGAACGACCGCCTAAGACGCGCCGGACGACGCGGGGGGGCGACAGACGCGGACGCGCGGCGACTGCGCCGCGCACTGCGCCGACCCGAAACCGCCGACCGGCGCTGAACGGACCCTGACGGGCAGCCGCAGCTCCGGCCCGCACGACCGACCCGCCACGACGCCACCGGCGGCGGGTACCAGGCCGGGACCCGCGCCGCGCGACCGCGACGACGGGCCCGGCGACCCGCGGCCCCCGGCACGACGAGACGACCGCCGCGACCTCGCGGCCCGCCCGGGAACCGGGCGGGACGGGCCACGACGCTCAGGACGCGCGCGCGGACACGGACAGGCGCGCGACATGCCGCCGACGCTGGCCTCCGACCTGGGGACGGACTCCCCAGCGCGACCGACGCCCCGGCGCCCGCCGGACGCGGCGGGCCGCGCGGCGACGCGTGCGACGAACCGGACGCCGCGACGCGGCGCGCAGCGCGGACGACCCGCGTCGCCCGCGCGGCGACTATCCAGCGCGCTGCTAGGCGGACGCGCGCTCGCGACAGACAGCCTATTACGGCGCCCTGTCGCGACGACGACGACGCGCTCGGCAGACGGAACGACGCGGCAGCTGACGTGCGCCCCACGCGACGGAGCGGCCGCGCCGCGCGAACGCCGACCGCGCGCCCGGCGACACTCGACGCGACGACGACAGCGCGCACACTGAACCGAAGCGACGCGCGACTCGCGAACGACGCTGCCGGCGACGCGAGCGCGACAGCCGCGACGACGACGCGACGGACGTCGCTAGGGCGGCCGGACGCGCGACACCCGGCGGCCGCTGCGGCACGGAGCCGCGACGACAGCCTGCCGACGGAAAAGCGACGACGCACGCACGAATCGCGCGCGCGACCGACGGGCGCGGTCGACGCCGACAGCGACGACGGCGCCAGACTGGGCGACCTGGCGCACGAACCGACAGAGCGGCCGATCGCGACGGGCGGAGGACGACTGTGCGACTGCGCGGCGCTCCGGGACGCACAGAACACACCCCGCGAACGCAAGGCGGGCCCGCTCAGGCGGCGCGACGCGGACCGGACGACCGACCCGCGGCGGGCGCCTCCCCGGCGACTGCGCCGGGGGACGCGACAGCCGCGCGCCGAGCCCGCCCCGCGCCGCCGCGCAGCCCCCCCGGAACGCGACCCGGACGGCCAGACGCGACGATACCCGGACACTGACGCGCAGCCGCTGTGACGTCGCACCCGACATGACGCGCGCGACGAGAGCACGCAGACCGCGGCGACGGCGCGTCGCGTCGACCCCGCGAACGACTGACGGACGGCCGGACCGTGCGACGACGCCCTGACGCGCCCGACTGCGGCCAGACGGCGGCCCGCGACGACCGCCAGGATGGTCCGCTTTCGACGCGGCAGCGCTGACCCGAGCCTGACCGGGCGACGACGCGCAGGCGACAAGGCCGCGAATACCGCCGACCGACGGCGAGCGGCTGCCCGCAGGTCAGACGGCCGCGACGCGGGCGGCGCGCCGACGCGGCGAAGCACGACGACCGCGCGCGGACGGGCGCGACCGGGCCACGTGCGCCGCGCGCGTGACGGGACGACGCGACTGGCCACCCGCGGACGCTCCCGCGCCGCGAGCAGGCGCGGGCGACACGCGACCGACGGCGACAGCACGGGACGGAGACCGCAGGGAACGAACGTACGACGGCGACGGCTGCCTTCGTGACTGGGCGCGACGAATCGACGCCTCGGACCGCAGGGCGAACGGCGGGCAAGCTGCGGCCCGCGGCGCGCGCGCCGCGACGCCCCGTGCCGACACCCGCCCGGGCGGAGATCGCACGCGCCAGGAGGACCGCCACGGACGACGCCGCGGCGGGACGCGCACGGGCGCCGCTGCGCTCGCCGCCGTCCGCCAGGACCCCGCGGCCGACCGGACCGACGGCGCAGGCGACCGCGACGACCGCGCCGACGGAAAGGCACGCCTGCAGCGCTGACGCCGAGCCGCACGGACGACAACATGACAGAGCGGTCGACGCGCGACAGCGACGGCCACGCGACGACGCCGCCGCCGACCCGCGCAGACGTGGGGCCGCGCGCCCGAGGCGCACGAACTCGACTGACCGCGCCGGACTGCGCGGGCGAAGGGTCGACGATCGCGTGGACGCGCGACCCGTCGCGGCTGCGACCGCGGACGAGGGGGGACGGAGCGGCCCGACGCCGCTGACCCCGACGCTCGTGAGCTCCCGCGCCCTCGCCCAGACTGCTCTACGCCCTGCTCCTGCGGCTAGGCAGACCCGAACGACCCATGACGCCAGCCGGGGACTCGCGCCGCCCACCATCGCAGGGACCCCGGCGGTCTGGGAACGGCGCGACGGACCCGACAGGCGCGCGGCGGCTGACCCAGACGGCAGACGCGCAGACGCGACGGGATGCGACCGCACCCCCCGACGTGGACGGCGCCGACTGCTCGGGAGACGCAGCGCGCAGCGACCCCGCGACGCTGCCGGCGACTCGGTGCGGGCCCCACGCCAGCGCACGCCGCTGACCACGACCGCGACGACGGCGGCCGCATCGGCGCGGCAGGCCGCCGCGCGGCGCAAGCGCCGAGACCGCGACGGATCCCCGGCGACTAGCGACCGACGCCGACGACCGCGCAGCCCGGGCGCCGCGGGGCGCGACGGGCGCGCCGCGACCGCGGGCGGCACGGCGGACTCGACCACGCTGCAGATCGGCGGACCGTTATACCGACGGCGAACGCTCAGCCCGCAGAGCCCGGCCTGACACTGGACGTCGCGCGAGTCGCGGCGGAACGAGCGCCGAGCGACGCGACTACGCCGAAGGGGCGGCCCGCGGCCGCGGCCGACGCGCCGGGACCGCCCGATCGCTGGACGCGACGCCGCGCCGCGCCGACTCCGCAGCCCGCCCCGCGACGACCGACGACGCGCCGACGACCCTGCAACCGCCAGACGTAAAGCCCCAGCGCGACGACGCCCGCGCGCGACGCAGTACGCGCGGGCGCCGCGCTTGGCGACGGCGCCCGACCGGACGCCGACGCTGATCGACGCTCCTCGCGACGAATGCCAGGGCGCGCGGGCGGCTGGGACGCTGCGGCCGCGCCGACGGAGCGACCGAGCGCCGCGAGGCGACTGACCGACGCCGACGCGCGCTGGGACGGCAGCGCGAGGGGCCCAGTGCGGACACAGCACGCGCTGCGCGCGCAGCGACCGCGCTGACCGCGACGCGCGCTGCGGACATCGCGGCGCGCTGCGCCCGAACCGCGGGCGGAATGCGCCGAGGAATCGCCGACCCGGAGCGCGGACTCCGAACCGACGACTCCGCGCGCACTGCGCGCGACGAGACCGCAGCGCGGCCGCAGGCGCGGGACGGGGTGACGCGGCCGCGAACCGACGAGAACGAGACGACGCGACGCGGGAGCCGGCCGCGACAGCCGCTCGCATCGCCCACGCCGCGCGACCGCGCGCCGCGCCGACCGCCGCCGCGCCGCGCGCGCCGCGCCGCGCGACGACCGCGGCCGCGCGACGACGCGACCCGGCGCGACCCGCGCCCAGCGACCGCCGCGCGACGACGCGCGCCGCCCGACGCGACCGTACGCGCAGCCCGCCCGGCGACCGCGCGCAGGCGACGACGCCGACCCGCGACGACGCACCGGACCCCGCGCGCCGCGCCGCCGCCGCCGCGCGCGCGCGCCGACCGCGCGCCGCCGCGCGCGCGCGCGCGCGACGCCAGCGACCGCGACGCCGCCGCGCGCCCGACGCGCCCGCCGACGACGCGCGCGGCGCCGCGCGACGACCGCGACGCGCCGCGCGCGCCGACCGCGACCCCCGACGCGCGGTACCGACGGACGCCGACGCCCGCCGACGCGACCGCCGCAGCGACCGCGCCCGCCCGCCGCCCCGCGACGCGCCCCGCGCGCGCCCCCGCGCCCCGACGCGCCGCCCGCCCCCCCGCCCCGCGCGCCCGCCCGCGCCCCCCCCGGCGACGCCCCGCGCGGCCCGCCCCCGCCGCGCCGAACGCCGAGCACCGCCCGGCGCCGCCCCGGCGGCGCCCCCGCCGACCCCCGCCGGCCCCCCGCCGCCCGCCGCCGCCCCCCCCGCCCCGCGCCCCGCGGCGCGGCGAGCCCGCCGGGGCCGCCCCGCGCCCCCGGGACCGGCCCCCCCGCCCCGCCCGCGCCGACCGGCGCCGCACCCGCCCGCCCCCCCCCCCCGC
>JAIWJD010000293.1:0-12168 GCA_022818045.1 Neotoxoptera formosana | reverse complement strand
CAACACACACCCACCCCAAGCCACCCCCCATAAAACCCAAAAATCCCCACAACACCCACAAGCACCCCCACCCCCAGAATCACACCAGCCCCAACACCCCCCCCCACCCACCACACAGCACTAACACCCAAAAACACATCCCCCCAAGCACCCCCCAGCCCACACGCCACCAGCAAACACCCCAAAAGAGCACATTTTCACACACCCACCCCACCGCCCCCACCACCCAGAAAAACCCAGACACCCACCACCCCAGTCCAGCACTGTCCACAGCACCACCACATCCACCAACAGTCCAGCACAAAACCAGCACAGCCACCAGCACACTCCCCCAGTCACCCACACCATACCACCCCCCAGCACACCACCACACAGCACCACACAGCAAAACAGCCACCACAGTACACCCCCACCACAACAACCACCACCACAGCCCAACCATCAAAACCCCACCCACCCCAGCCACACAGTCAAGTACCCACACAGCAGCACACCACCCCCAGCCACAACAGCACACACACATCACAGCACACAAAAGCACACACCCCAAAACCACCCACACCATCAGCCACCACAGCACTCCACCACACACCCCACACCACAGTCCACCCCACCATTCCCCACAAGCCACCCACCCACACCAAAAGACCCAGCACACACACCCACACAGCACACCACATCAGACAAGCCCACACCCAAACCACCAAAACCAGTCCACACACATCCCCAAACCCAGTCCCCCCCAGCACCCAGCACACCCACCACACCACACAGCCCCACCCCAGCACACCCCAACCACAGCCACACAGTCCCAACAGCCCAGTCACCAACACACAGTATACCACCCAAGCAGAGCACACCCCAGCGAAACACAGTAGGCACATGCACACGACAACCAACTACACGCACCTCGCAGCAGTCCCCAGTCAGCCACACCAGTCCAAACAGACACCAGATCACTACACAGCAATCAGTCAGCCCAGCACACCACACAAGCTACAGCCACAGTCACACTCAAAGTCAGTAGTCAGTCACCCAGAGTCACACACACCCCAGCCACCCCACACAAGTCAGTAGTCAGCAAACCTAGTCACACAGCACAGCCAGCTCACCCAGTCAACACCAGCACACACACCCCACCTCCACAAGACACACCAGCAACCCTCTGTCAGCTATGCGACACACACAAGTCCCACCAAGCAGACACTGTCACACTGGCACACCACAGCAACATCAACCACCCCACAGTCATCACAGGGCCATCCCCACTGCAGTCACTCCCCACAATTCCAGTACAGTCAGACCCCCAGCACACCAAGACTCCACACCACACAACCAGCCACCATGCACACCCGCACACTGATCCCAAGTCCCACACAGCAGCAGTCACAGTTCACCAGTCCACCAGCACAGCACAGCACCAACACAGTAGCAGCAACCAGTCACACCACCAGCACACAGCCAAGCAGCCCACCACACACCACAGTACAGCAGAACAGCACTCACAGTCCAATCACACCACGTCCAGTCACCACACAGTCCCACAGTCCAGACCCAGTCAGCAGTCCAGTCACAAGTACAGTTCAAGACACTCAGTCCCCACCAGCCCGTCCACACAAACAGCACCCCCAGCAGTTCTGCACACCACAGCACGTCACCGTACCAGTCAGTCCACAGCCAGCACAACCCACAAACAAGTCTCTATAGTAACACACACTAGTCCAGTCAATTCAGTCCCCACACCACTAAGCAGCAGTCAGAGCAGCAGGTCCACACACAGCCACAGTCCAGTCACCTCTGTACAGTACACTATCCACACACCCTACAGTCACACACCGTCACACCCCGTCTCTACACAGCACAGCAGTCCCACCAACACCAGCAGTCACCCACAGTTCTGTACACACACAACAGTCCACCACAACTCACAGTCTCAGTAGTCACCACCACAAAGCCCACACCACCCAGCAAGTCCCCCAAAGCTCCCAGCACCACACACCAGTCACCACACACACAGCCGCAACAAGACCAAAGGGAGTCAGTCACAGTCCCCAGCCCCATCCAAGCTGCACACTCCCCACAGTCCCCAGCCGCCAGTCACCACAGTACCACAAGCAGACATCCCATCACAGCTGCACAGTCACACACAACACACCACACAGTCCCACCGTCACACCAGTCAGACACCCACCAGTACACACGAAGTAGTCCAGCAGCAGTGAGCACACACACACAGCCAGTCCACATAGTCAGCAGTACTGTTCAGTCACACCAGACAGTCAGTCCCAGCGACCCAGCCACAGTCACACATCCACAGCCAGCACCCAAGCACCCGCCCCAGCACCAGCACCACAGTCACCACCCACCCCACACAGCCACACCAACACACACCAACAGCAACCACAGCAGTAGTTCAGCAACAGTCACACAGCAACACACTCAGCACAGCCCAGTCTGTCCTACCAGTCCCATTCAAACACACCCAGCAGCCACCACACAGCACCCCCCCCCCCCCAGCGTTACCACAGTCCAGCAGACACGACAACTCAGCACGTTCCCAAAGCAGTCAGCAGTCCCCACCCGCCACAGTCCACAACTCCCACAGGCCACCACACCACTCGAGAGCCAGCCACAGTAGAGTCCTATCACACATCTCTGTACAGATTTCAGTCCCAGCACCCAGCAGTCCCAACAAAGTCAGTCAGCCTGTACACACAGTTCAGCAGTCAACAGTCCTAGCCAGTCACAGTCAGCAGTCACACACAGCCCACCACACAACAAGACAGACAGTTCAGAGCCACCAGCAGCCAGCACTACACCAACACAGCACCAGCCAGTCAGTCCACAGTCCTATCCAGCCAGTCTCACAGAATGTCACTCAGTCCAGCCAGCAGCACAAAGCACCAGTCACAGCAGCACACACACAGTCCCCACAAAAAGCAGCAGCCAGTCATCACCATTCCAGCACCACCACACACCACATCCACAGTCCCCACATCACCACCCAGCAAAGTCACACAGTCAGCAAGCACTGTTACCAGAGTAGCCAAGTCACACCCAGTCAGTCACTCAGTCACTGTCCTCAGTCAGCAACAGTCCACAACCAGTCACACTCCCACAGCCCCGGACAGTCACAGTCAAACCTCTAAGACCAGCCACCAGTACACACGCGCCACCACCACAGTCATCCACTACCACTCAGTTAAGTACACCAGCAGCAGTCACCAGCATCACTAAGTCGCAAGTCACTCTCATGACCCCCCAGCCACCACCTGTCCTCAGCCACCCAGTCCACCACAACTCAAGTACATGCAGTCACAGCACATCACAAACCAGCATGCAGCACAGCACCCCTCAGCAGACTCAGTCAGTCACCAGCACACCCACCAGTCCACAGTCAAACCAGTCAACAGCACAGACACACAGTCACACACACACAGTCACAGTCAGCAAGTCAGTCTCCATGTCGTCACACCAGGTCTCAGCACAGCTAGTCCTCCAGCCACATGTCAGTTCAGTAGCCCCCACACACTCCTCAGTCACCCACCACCAGTCCCCCAACAGCTGAGTCCACCCTCACAACTAACAGTAGCCAACAATCACACCACACACACTGTTCCACAGTCAAGTCCAAGCACCACTCAGTCAGCAGGCACTTCACCACCCCAGACACACACGCACGCCCACAGCAGTAGTACACTAGTCACACAGTCAGCACAGCACACACACTCCCCTCAGTAAGCAGCATAGCCAGTCCCTACGCAGTCAGTCCAACCCACCCCAGACAGCAGCTGCACAACAACACAACAGTCTCAACCAGAGCACAGTAGCAGTCCAGTCCACACCACTCACAGTCACTGCAGTCACAGCAGTCTCCACACCAAATACCAGCAACAGACAGCAGACGCCGCAGTCACCACAGTACACAAGCAGTCATCACAACCAGCTGTACAACAGCAGCACACAGAGTCAGAGCACAGCTCACCAGCTCACCTGCCACTGCCCATCTGATACAAGCACACCCAGTCAGCCAGTGCACACACAGTCACCAGAGTACAACCTCTACCCGTCACACCACCACACCTACAAGACAGTCAACCACAGTTCCAACCCAGTACACCAACACACACCACAGGCAGCACACACAAGCTCAGCCAGCACCCCAGTCCACGTAGTCCAGCCCACACCACCAGACACAGTACCCAGTCACACATACACAGCACCATCACCCACAACAACCAAACCCACCATCACACACACACATTCCACAGCCAGTCACACAGTCAACAGTCCATAGGTCAACAGTCCCCCCAACACCAGAGTCACACCATCCAACCACTCAACACAAGCACCAGTCCACACAGCACACACAGTCACCCAGCGCCAGCACAACAACACCAGCCACCACACACACAGTCAGTCAGTCCAGCGCACAACCACAGCACACACCCACAAGCACACTGCACAGAGCACAAGTCGCCAGTCACACCCCACCACCTGTACACACCAGCTCAGTACACAGTCACCCCAACCAAGAGTAGTCTCACCAGTCACCACACAAGTACACCACCCCCACAGCAGTACCCCTACTAGTCAGCACACACACCTCACAAGCCACCAGCAGCTCAGCACCATACATCACCTACCAGCCACACACCACAGCAGCAGTACTACAGCCTGTCACAGTAGGCAGAGCAGTCAAGCACACACAGCCACACACCCAGTCAGCCAGCAGTCCAACCCCAGTCAGTCATCCACCACACCAGCACAGTCCACAGTACAAGATCACAGTAGCCACAGCAGTACCCCAGCCTACCCAGTACAAGTCCAGTCAGCACCCACACAGTTCACGTCAGTCCACCAGTCCACACAGCACACACCCACAGTCACCACACAGTCACACAGACAGTCCCACACCACACACACAGCACCACAGTCCCACACGCCCTCAGCAGTACCACCCCCAGCACACCGCACACACACACACAACCACACACAGTCATGCACCACACGCACAAACCCGCCAACACCACAGCACAGCTCCAGCACCAAGCACACAGCCACACATACCCAACAGTCCGACAAACAGTAGCCCACCTCCAACACCTAGCACCACGCTCCACAGCAGCAGCAAGGATCCAGAGTCAGCCACACACAGCACAACAAGTCAGCCAGCCAAGTCACAGTCCACACCACACAGCACAGCTCCAGCCACGACGTCACACAACCAGCCACACACACTCAGCAGCAAGTAGCAGAGCAGTCCCACAACATCCTCAGCTAGCAAGCTACCACAGTTACCACCCAACTGTCAGCAGTACAGTCTCAACACACACAGAGAGTCCAGAGTCAACAGCACCACCAGCACACAAGCAGCAGCACCAGCACCAGCAACCAGTCACCAGTCAGCACACGCAGAGCACAGCCAGTCACCAGCCCAGCTCAGCCAGTCAGCACTGCCACCACAGCCCGAACATCAACACAGCAGCACACCTGCAGCAGTCACTCAGTAAGATAGAGAAGCACAGCACACTCACAAGTCAGTCAGTCCAGCAGTCAGCCAGCAGCCAGTCACCCAGCCACAGCAGTAGTCACCAGCACCCTCCAGGCAGCCGCAAGCCAGCAACCACAATCAACCCCCAGCAGCTACAGGCCAGTACTCACAAAGCACACACACCCACGCACAGTCACAGTAGCCAACCAGGTCAACACCACCAGCACCAGAGCTACAGCACACACAGTACAGCACAGTAAAAGCAGCCCCCAGTCATCCACCAGTCAGCCAGGAACTCAATCAAGCAAGCCACAACAGCAGTCAGACCACCACACCAGTCACAGCCCAACAGAGTCAGTCACCACTGTACAAGCACCTCCACTAGTCAGGCGAACAGCCAGCTCCACACAGCCAGTCCACACCAACAGCACACACAGCAACACACAAGTCAGTCACCTCCACCGCAGTAGCAACAGTCACAAGCCAGCAGAGTCAGTCAGCACCCACAGTACTACACAGCACCACAGTTCACACCACACAGCACCTGCAGCCACAGCCACACAGCAACACCCACACACACACAGCCCCACTGACCCACAGCCACACCCCTCATACACCAAGTAGCAACACAGCCACTCTCGCACAGTCCACCAGTAACCAGCCACACAGCCAGCTCCCAATCAGTCAGCCAGTCACACACACCCGAGCAAGCACAGCACAGCCACCACAGCACCACCACACAGCCACAGTAGATACATCTACAGTTCCAACCACCAGTACAACCAACAGTAGCACACAGTCACAACACAACACACAGCATCCACCACAGCACAAGCAACACACCCACACACCCTACAGGTTCAGTCACAGCCCCAGTCAGCACACACAAGCAGGAGTAACCCACAACAGTTCCACCAGCAGTCAACAACACAAACCAAGTCTGACAGCACAGACACCACAGCAGCACAGTCGTCATGCACACCCACACACGTCTCACACACACACACAACCCAGCTACGTCAGTCAACACAGGTCCATCCACCCCCAGCAGTTCACACAGTCAACCACCCACAGACACCAGTCACACCAGTCAAGCATACAGTACAACCAGCACAGCCAAGCAGTCAGTCACACACACACCACCAGCGCACAGCCACACACTAGTACACACAGTAGTCACACACCAGCACACACAGCACAGTCCACAACACAGTTCCAGCAGCACCACACACACACACAGTCACTAGTCACACCACACCACACAAACCAAGACACACCTCCACACAAGGTAGTCCTGCCCACAGCACCCAGCTCAAAGCACACAGCGCAGCCACACACGGTAGTCAGAGCCCCACCAGTCACACACACACACCCAGACACCACACACACACCCAGTCAGAGAGTCACAACAGTACAGCAGCACCAGCAGTCACAGTCACAAACCCACCTACCAAGCAAGACAGCCTCCAGCCACCTCACACAGCCCGTCCAGTCACACCCTGCCGCAGCACCACAGCACACCAGACAGTCACAAGTACGCCAAGAAGACCACCCCCCCCCACAGCACCCACACCAGTCAACAGCACTAACAGTCCACACCAGTCCAGACTGCCACACAAGCTGCACAGCACACATCCACAGTTTCCCACCCAGCCCAGTCACAGTCCGTAGTCACAGTCCCAAGTCAGTCACACACACCACAACCAGCAGCACCAGAGCACACACCACACACACTAGCCCGGCCCCGGTAGCAACCCACTCACACTACACACACACACCGCACACAGCCACACCACCAGCAGCACACACACAGCACCACACCACCATACCCAACACACCAGTCAGCCCACACCAGTCCCGACAGTCAGTCCACCTACCCACCAGCACACAACCAAGAAGTCACTCCCACACACAACTCCCCCACCAGCACACCCACAGCAGCAGCAGCACACACCCAGTCAGCCTTACCACGCACACAGTCAAGCAGCACACACTACATAGCAGCCACTCACTGCTAGACCAGCACACACCACACAGCCACCAACACCCCCAGCCCCCACACAATAGCAGCAGTCACACCAGTCAGTTCACTGTATCAGTCACACCACAGCCTCCAGCCCCACAGCACAGCCCCAGTCACAGTCCCACACACACACCAGCTACAGCGTCCACAGCCTCAAGCCAAGTCCAGTCAGCCAGTCACACCCACTCCAGTCAGCCCAGCCACAGTAGCTGCAGTACAGAAACAACACCCTACATTACAGTAGTCACCCAAGCCAGTCACAGACAGCCACCAACGTCACACAAGTACATGCCACACCGCAGCCACCCACAGCACAGCTACACAGACAGTTCTCAGCCCACACAACAGTCCACCAACCAGAACCCACACACACACACACAGCACCAATTCAGCAAGACAGTAGTCCCACACAGTCAACAGTCACACGATCACAGCCACACCACACACACTCACACTACACACAGTTAGCAACTTCCAACACACTAGTCACATGGTCAGCCACACACAGTCACAAGTCAAGACCCCACAGCAACCCCAGCCACTGCCCAAGTCACACCAAGCCACACACAGTCAGTCGAGTCACAGCAGCTCCAGTCAGTCAGTACACACAGTCAGCAGTCAGTCCAGCACCAACATCCAACACCCACAGCCACCACCCCCCAGTAGCCACCCACCAGTCCCAGCCCCCCCAACCCACCCCCCACAGTCAGCCCAGCAGTCCCAGTACACAGCAGCAGCACAGTCACACAGCAGTCAGTCCACAGCAGCCACCCAGTCAACACAGTCACACACCACAGCCCTCAAGCAGCAATAGCCACACCTGTCCCTGTTCAACAGCCACCCAAGTCAGTACACACCCGCACCCAGCACAACACAGCGTTCACCTCAGAAGTCAGCCCCAGTCCAGTATCTGTCAGTCTCACACCCAGTCACATCACCCCACAGCCAGCAGCACCCCTACACACTCAGCGAGCACACAAGTCAGCACCCAGTCTAGTCCCAGTCGCATGCCTCCACAGTCACAGTCACATGCCACCACCAGAGCAGTGTAAGACACAACAGTCCACCAACCAGTCACACAGTAGCACACTCACCACCACACTACACAGTCTCACACACCAGACAGTACAGTCAACCACCCACAACAGCCACCACACACAAGTCCAAAACAGTCAACCAGTCACAGCACAGTCACCAGTAACACACAGACCACCACAGTCACCACACACAGCCCACTACCATAGCACACACCGTACACCAGCTAGCCCAGCACAACAGCAGCAACACAACACACAGCAGCCACCAACACACACCAAGCCAAACCCGTCATCAAGCACACACAGTCACCACAGCTCAGCACACACCAGTCAAAACCACCAGTCACCACACCCCCAGTCACTACAGCCACACACACACAGTACACAGGGCACCAGTCAGTCAGCAGTCAACGACACACACAGTCCACACACAGCCCAGGTCAGTCAACCGACCACACTCACCCCAGTCACACCACCCCACCCCCCACCAGCACACACACAGCAGTCCCACACGTACAGCTGTCCCAGAGCCAGCTTGCACAGCAGCACAGCCGCAGCAAGCACAGTCACTAGCCACAGCATAGTCAGAGACAGCCACAGGCACACACACTCCACCCACCACACCACACACAGGTACCACCCCACAGTCACACAGCACACACCAGTACAGCACCCCCAGCAGTCCCAGTGCAGCCAGACACCACCACAGGCACAGAAGCCCACCCAAGCCACCCACCACACCACCCCTGCCCAGCAAGTTTCACAGCAGCACAGTCCAACTGCACAACAGAAACAACCACACACACACCCAGCAAGCACACCCCAGCAACACCCAGTTCAACACACACAGCCAGCACAAGAAGCCACAGTACAGCCAGCACCTAAGCAAGCCACAGTCTCACACACCACCCAGCAGCCCACAGTCCAGCCAGTCTGCACAGCCACAGTCACCACAGGCCCGCAAAAGTCAACAGCCAGCAGCACACAGTACCCCTGTCACACACCACACAGCCCAGGCACACAACAGTTAGACACCACAACACAGCCAGTCCGTCACACACCAACCACACACACATGCACCACACCCAGCACACAAGTCTAAGACACACCACACAGCACCACACACACACCCCCATGTCAGCTGCGTCCTCAGCCCAAAGCAGTCACTCAGTCACACAGTCCACACAGAAGCCCATAACAAAGCAGATCCAAACCAACCCATACCAGTCTCAGCCACCACACACCACCACAGTCAGCAGTACACCACACACAGTACATGCACAGCAGTCACAGTCACAGCTACAGTCACAACCAGTCAACTACTACACACCCTACGAAGCATCACAAGTCAGGGACCCAGTACAGTACACCACCAGAGTCCCCCCCAGTCAGTCAAGAGCAGTCAGTCAGCACACCCCGTCCCACAACCCCAACCAAGTCAGCAGACCCCCCGTCACAGTCACCTCGACCAGCTGTCCAACACACAGTCAGAGTTCACCAGCCACACACACACAGTACAGTTCCACCAGTCACCCACAACACAGCAGGTCACAAGCTGCAAGTCACGACAACAGCCAAGTCACCAGCACCCACAAGCACCATCAGTCTACAAGTCCCCACACAGCAGTCAGTCCTCAGCCACAGTCAGCCCACCACAACAGAGCGCACCACAGGCAGTCAGACAGTCAGTACCACCAGTAGCAGCAGCCAGCCACCACAACAGTCACAGATCAGCACACAAGTCCAGCAGCCCTACAGCCACAGCCACAGTCCGCACTCCACACACAGCTCCAGTCCACATCACACAGCAACGCAAGCACACAAAGGTCCACCAACCACCAGCAGCACACAAAGTCAGACAGCAAAGAAACCACAGCACCACCACCACAGCAGCAGCACAGTCACAAGCCACACAGCACCAGCAGTACAAGCATAGTCACAGTACACCAAGCAGTCCCCCAGCCCCAACACAGCCACCACACCACCCACGCACGGGCACCCCAGCACCCGCACCAATCAAAAACCCCCCCAAAACCCCCCACCACCACCCCACAACCCCCCCCCAACACCAAAGGCCCCAGAAAGCACCCAAAACCCACCCACAACAAAACCCCCACCCAACAGCACACACCCCAAACAGCACACCCCGTACCCACCCAACGCAGCACAAAGGCAGCCACACCCCAAACCCCAAAAAGACCCTACAGCCCCCACACCAACACCCGCGTCACCACCAAGCCCCCCCCCCACCACCGGGCCACCCCCAAAACCCCCAGCGCACCCCAAACAAGATCAGTACCCACAGCCACCACACACCCCACACCAACCCCCCCCAGTCAGACACCCAGCCCAGCCCCCAACACCAAAACCACCTTCACAGCAAAACAGCCCACCACCACCAGACACCCCAACAGCCCCCACACAGCGCCACCCCCAGCCACGGGCAAACCCCCCACACACAACCACAGCCCAGCACCCCCCCAACAACCCCTCCAAAGTCCCCATAAAAACCACCCTCCAAACCCCCCAAGTCCACACCTCCCCCCAGCCCCCAAAGGCCCCCCCCCCCACCCCAAACAGCACCCCCCCCACCACCGGGCCACCAAAACCCAAAACCCAACACACAAACTCCCCAACAACCCAGCGCCCAGTCACACACCCCACAACAGCACAGCAACCAGCACCCACACAGGCCCCCCAGTCAAACAAACACCACCCACACCAACATCACCCACCCATCCAACCACCAGAAAACCCCCACAAAAATCAACCCAGCCACCCAAACACAAGCACCACACAGCAGTTCAAAACCCCCACCCAGCACACCCACACCCCCACCACCCCCCGCCCCCCAGCAGACGGGCCACCACCCCACCACCCCATTAAACCCCACCCCACCACCCCACAAAAGCAGCCCAAACCCCCCCCCCTTCCACACCCGACAACAGAAACCAAAATTCCCCACTCCCCCCACGGGGCCCCCAAGCCAAAAACCCCCCAACCAAGTAAAGCACACACCCCCACCCACACACACAAAAGCAACACACACCGTCAATCCCAAAAACAATCAACCAGCCCAAAAGGTTCAAGCCCACACAGTTCCCCCAACCCCCAAACCAGCACACACCACACAAGTCATCCCCCAAAACCCCCACAGTCCCCCCAAACCCAAAAACAACCACAGAAAAAAAAACCCCAGCCCCCAGTCCCCCCCACACCCCAAAAAGCACACCCCCGCCCACGGGCCACACCAAACCACACACAGCCCCCCCACAGTCCAGAAACCCCCAACTAAAACACCCACACCAAAAAAATTTCGAGGCCCCAAAAGCCCCACAACCCACCACAAAAACCCACAGTCCCCACCCCCACAGAAGCCCCACGGCCCCCACCACCCCCCAATAAACCCCAAACAAACCCCACCCCCCGGGTTAAAAAAACGGGCCCACCAGCCCCCAGCACAAACCAAAAAACCCATACCCGCCCAAACACACCAGTTCCACCCCCAGCAACCACACGGGCCACCCCCAGACCAGCCCCCCCAGCTCCACCCCCAAAGCCCAACCCCCATCAAACCCACACACACACCAGCCACCACACCAGCCCAACCACAT
>JAIWJD010000292.1:0-12180 GCA_022818045.1 Neotoxoptera formosana | reverse complement strand
GAGGAAGAAGGGAAAAAGGACGAGCGCGAAAGAAAAAAAGAAAGGAAGCGAGAGAAAAAAAGGAAAAAGCAAAAGGGCCGAGGGGGGAAAAAGAGGGAGGGGAAAAAAGGGGGGAAAACCGAAAACGGAAAAGTAGGAAAAGAAAAACGGAAAAGCAACAAGGAGAGCGAGAAGCAGCGAAGAGCGAGGACGGGAAAAGGAGAAGTACGAGGGGAAGAGGAAGAGCAAACAGAGAGGAGAGAAGAAGGAAGAGGGTGGAACGGAAGCAAAGAAGAGCGAAGAAAGAGAAAGCGGGGGAAGCAAAAGAAGGGAAGAGAGGACGCAAGGAGGAGAGAAGGGAGCAGAGGGCGACGGGGGGAGAGAAAAGAGAAAAGGGACGACGAGGGGAAGAGAGAAGGAAAGGCGAAAGCGGAGAGACGGGAGAAGAGAGAGCGGAGGCGAGGGGGGACGAGGACGAGGAAAAAGAAAAAAGAGCAGAAAGGGAAAGGACGAAGGGAAGGGAGCGAAGCGAGCGCGAGAAGGAGAGCGGAGAGAAGGACGAGAAACAAAGGGCCGAGAAGGGAGGAGAGCGCGAAGAAGAGAGAGACGAGAGGGAGGAAAAAAGAGAAGGAAGAGGCAAGGAACCGGAACGCAGACGGAGAAGAGAGGGCAGAGAAGCGAGAAGAAGAGAAAGGAAAGGAGAAGAAGAAAAGAAACGGGAGAGAAGAGAAGGGAGACGAAAGGGGCGAGAAAGAAGAGAGAGGAAAGAAAGACGAGCGGCGAGAAAGCAAACGGGAAAGGCAAGACCGACGAGAGGAAGAGGAAGAGCGAAGGACGCGAGCGCGAGAAGACCGGAGCGAAAAAAGGGAGAGGGAGACAAAAGAAGAGAGCACGGGGACAGGAGAAGAGAGGGGAGAGGAGAAAGAACGGAAAGAGAGAGAGAGGAGGAGCCCGAAGAGAGAGAGAGGAGGAGGACAGGGGGAAAAGAGAGGAGAGCAAGGAGAAAAAAGAGAAGGAAAGAGGAAAAGGCGCAGAGGAGCGAAGCGACAGAGAAGAAGAGAAAGAAGAGAGAGGAGAGGAGAAAAGGGGAAGAAAAAGAAAAGGCGAGGGGAGCGAGGAGACAGCGGAAACGAGAGAGAGACGAGAAAAAGAGGACGAGAGACGAGATGACAGAGAAAGAAGCTAGAGAGGTAGAGAGAGCGAGAGACAGAAGACAGCGAGAAGACAGAGAGAGCAGAGCGGAGCTAGAGAGGAGGCCCGCGAAGTAGCAGCAGCGAAGCAGAGAGACTAGACAGAAGACGAGTCCAGTAGAGAACGTACGGAGAGGAGACAGCAGTAGACGAGAAGAAGTAGGACGAGCGAAAGAACAGAGACAGAGCGTCACGTCGCCATGGCAACGACGGAAGAAAGCGAGATAGCGACGCGCAGCGCGAAGGGAGGATAAAGAAAGAACGTAACCGAGAAAGAGCGAGAAAGACAGCTCCACGGAGCGATCGACGAGAAGAACGAAGACAGAAGCGCAGAGAGACAGACGAGAGCAAAGGACTAGAGAACAGTTTAAAGAGAGGGAGGAGGAGCGAGAGAACGAGAGACGGACCGGTAGGTAAAGAGGAAGAAGGCACGAGGACAAGTAACAGAGAGGAAAGAGAAAAAGGCGTAAGCGAGACGCGCAGTACAGAAGACAAAGAACCCAGAAAGAGAGAAGAAGAGCGAGAAGCGAAGCAGAAAGAAAGAGACTAGGAAGGGGCGAGATAGAAGAAGCAAGAGGAGTGAGAAGAGGATCCAGAGAGGAGCGATGAGAGATCGAGAGAGAGGACAGAAGAGATACGAGAGCAGTAGAAGAGAACGAGAGACAGAGAGAGCGGGAACAAGAGGCGGAGAGCACAGAGCGAGACAAGAGAGAGAGAGAGAGAGAGGGGAAGAAGCCAAAGCGAGATAAGAGCGAGACGAGAAGAAAGGAAGACGAACAGATCAGAGCAGACAGAGCGACGAGCAGCGGAGCAGAAGCGGAGGGCGACAAGAGAGTAGCGAAAAGAGAAGAGAAAGTAGGGAGGAAGGCCGATAAAGGGGTAGCGAGAAGAGAGCGAAATAGGTCGCCCGGAGCGAGATACACACAGCGTACGATCCCGAGTCGAGCAAGCACAGACAGCTGAAGAGGAGCAGAAGACGAGAGGAGAGTAGAGAGACAGAAGATTAAGAGAGAGAGAGGCAAGAGCGAGAAAAGAAGCAGGAGAGTGAAGGGTGGGAGGAGAAGTAGCAGGAGCACCGAAGAGAGCGGCCCGAGAAGCAAGAGGAAGGGCCGGCAAACCATCGCGGGGGGGGGGTGGCAAGCGCGAGAGAGAGGGATAGCAGACGAGCACAGCGTAACGAAGAGAGAGATGAGAGAGAGCAGGACGAGAAGAGCGAGTACAGAGGCGCGCGACACATCAGTTCGCACGCAGCGCGAAGCGACACAGTGCAGCAGAGAGCGAAAAGCGTACGCACCGACACGAGAGAAAGGCAGCGTAGCAGGAAGTTCGCAGAAGCAGCGCCCAGAGCAGGACGCAAGAGAGAGCGACAGAGAGGAGAGTTAGAAGAGCAGAAGAGGAGACAGAGTCGGAGAGAGTAGTAGCGAGTTAGGCAGACAGAGACGGAGAGAGAGAGCAACGACGTTAGAGAAAAGAGAAGCGCGACGATAGGAGAGCAGGAGAGCGGCTGAGAGAAGAAGAGCAAGACAAGAAACCGAGGAAAGTCAAACCCGAGAGCAAGACCGAGGATAGCAAGAGAGGAAAAAAAAAGAGAGAAGGAGAAGTGCGAGTAGACAAGGGCAGAGTCAAGGAGATGAGAACAGGCAGGATCACCAAGAAGCTAGCGGCAACGAAGAGAGCTAGCCCGCAGCGGAGAGAGACAAAGAAGAGCGAGGTAAGCAGAGGAGTAGAGAGAGGAAAAGGGTCGAAGTAACCGGGAGCCGCGAGAGAGAGAAGAGAAGAGCAGAAGGGAGAAAGAAGAGAGCGAGAGAGACGAAGTCGACAGAAAAGAAGAAAGAGCAAGAGCGAGGGGGAGACAGAGTGCAGACAGAGAAGAGAGAGGAGCAGAAGGACACAGACAGGGCCCGAGCACCAGAGAGACGAGAAGGAAACAGAAGAAGCAACACGAGGCGCGGAGAAGGACAGAGAACAGAAGCCAGAAGTAGGAGGACAAGATAGAGAAGAGAACAGCGAAGAAAGAAGAAGGGAAAGAGAAAGAGGACGCGCGAGGTCGAGACAGAGAGACGCTGAGAGAAGAGCGCCAGGACTAGAGTCAGAGACAGAGGAGGAAGAGAAGAGTCGAAAAGAGAGGATAAAAAGAGTAAGACACAGCAAAAGAGGCGACGCAAAGAGAGTAGCGAAGAGAGAGCATCGAGAAGAACGGCACCGAGACGCAAAGCGCACGGAGCATAACAGAGAGCGAAGGCAGGCAGAGATCAGCGACGGAACGAGACAAAGACAACAACGAGGCGGCACCGAGAAGAGCGAGCACAGAGGCTGGCCGAGCGAACAGTAGAAGAACAAGCAGCGAGGTCCGCGCGGAGCAGGAGAGACAGAGAAGAGCGGCGCGTACCGATAGAACGAGCAAGAGCCAGGACGTACAGAAAACGAGTTCAAAGCGACGAAGAGGGACGTAGCGAGAGAAGAGAGAGAGGCAAGAAGAGAACGACCAGAGTAGAAGAGAGCGAACAGAAGTCAGCAAACTCGACAACAACAAAGAGAACAGAGAGGATAGAGAGCAGAGAGAGAACGAGAGGAACGAGATAAAGAGAAGAGAAAGAAGAAAGTACTGAGTAAGTGAGCAAGACGAGACGAGCAGAGAAAGAGGACAAGAAGCGACAATCAAGAGTAGCAAGAGAAGAAAACAAGCAGCAGACAAGAGACAAGAGGAGACAGAGACCGAAGAGAGCGAAGTAGAGAGGGCGCGGCAAGACGAAGACCGCCCACGAGACCGGAAGGCAAGAGGAGAGATAGAACGAAGAGAGCAAATCACCCTAGAGAGAGCGCAGCAAGAAGAAAGAAGCAGAGAAGAGCACGAGTAAGATAGAACGGAAGAGACGCCAGGCAGAACAAGAGAGAGCGAAGAAAGAGAGAGCCAATGAAGAAGCTGAGAGTAACGGGGAGAGAGAGAGGGCGAAAAGAGAGAGCAGAGAGAAGAGAGAGAAAGAGAGCCTCGAAGAAGAGAGAAGAGCCAGAAAAGAGAGCGGGCGTGCGCGTAAGAAATAAGGAGAGAGAGGAGACGAACGCGAGAGAGCAGGAAGAAACGAAGCAGAGAGAAACGCCGAGAGAAACACGAAAGAGAAGCAACGAGCGAAACCGACGAGAGAGCAAAGAGAGCGAAGAAGTAGAGAGCGAGAGCGAAGGAGAGAGCGACGAGAGAAGAGCGCCAAGAGAGAAGAAGAGCCACGAACATAGGAGAAAGCAGAGCGAATACAGGAGGAAAGAGAGAGAGTCGTCGAGACGCGAGGGAGGAAGAAGCAAGGTAAACGATCTCAGGACGAGAGCCAAGGTAGGAGAGCGAATCGTAGAGAGAGAACGAGAGCCGAGTACGAGAGCCGAGGCAGTGAGAAGAAAAAGCGGCGAGGACAAAGAGACAGAACTGAGCGAGACGCCAGCAGCAGAAGAGAGAGAGAGCTAGCAAGAGAGAAATGAAGCGCGTAGCGAGGAGCGCAAGCGAGACAGACAGAAGACTAAGCGTAGAAACAGCGAGAGAAGCGAGTAAGAGACAAAGACAACGGCAGAGGCGAGAGGAACAAGACAGCGCAGACGAGAGAGGGAAGAAAAAGAAATAGAGAGAGAGAGTAGCACGAGAAGAGAGAAGCGCCGGGAATAGAAAAAGAAGCGGAGCGAAGCGAGGAGCGGCAAGCACTAAAAGAAAGGCAAAGCAAGTAGAGAAGAAGAAGAAGCAAGTCGAGAGAGAAGCAGCAGGCACGAGAGAGAGACGAGAACAAGCGGAACAGGAGAGAGTCGCGGCAGAAGAAGAGAGAGAACTAGATACGAAGAGAGCGAAGAGAGGCGAATCCAGCGCCGGGAGGACAGCAAAGAAGACGAGGTGCCCAGCGGCGAGACGAACAAGGTAAGCGAGAGAGTCACAGAGCAGATCGAAGACAGAGAAAGAGAGAGAGAGAGAGAGAGGAGAGAGAGCAATGAGAGCGAAAGCAGAGCGACAGCGACAGAAAGGAAACGCGACGAACGAGAGAGAGAGCGTACGAGTAGAGCGACGATAGCGAGTAGGAGGCAGCAGAGAGGAGAGAAGCAACAAGGCGGCAAGAGCCGAGAGGACAGAGAGCAAAGAAGAACAACAGCAGTAAGACGCGCGACGAGAGGAGAAAGACGAGAACAGTACAGAGGAGACGAGAGAGAGAGAGAGAGACGAGAAAGACAGAGAGAAGAGTAGGAGAGGTAAAAGCAGCAAGGAGAGGAGAGAGGAGGCACGGGGGAGCGTACAAGAGAAGCGAAGAAGAGGCCGAGAACCAACGAGAGAGAGAGCAGGAGAAGGAATGAAGAGCACGAAGAGCTCACAGGCGAACGAGAGTAACAGAAGAGCGTGCGGAGCAACGAGAGCCGAAGGAGAAGCACGCAGACTAACGCAGAAGACACAGACGGTTAAGCAGCAGAAGAGAGAGAAGCAAGCAGAGAAGCCAGAAGCGCAAGAGCACAACGACGAAGAGTCGCTAGCAAAGGAGATGTAGCCAGAAGGGAGTAGAAGAGGAGGAGGGCGAGAGAGAGGCGGTAGCAAGAGAGAAGAGGAAGAGAGTACCGGGTAGAGAAACGGCAGGCCGTGAGAGCTGAGCGGAAGAGAGGGAAGAGGAGGAGTCAAAGCAGAGAGGAGAGAGAGAAGAAGAAGAAGAGAGAGAGAGAGCACGAGGAAAGAGAAGCAGAGGAGAGAGAAGAGAGGCGAGAAGCGACGAGAGAAAGGAAAGAGCGGAAGAGCCCGCAAGGAAGAAGCAGAGAAGAGGACAGACAGAAACAGAGAGATGAGTCAAGAGACGGAGGCGAGAGCCGCACGAACGACGCGATAGGAGAGAGTAACGAGAGAGTAGAGAGACACCAAAGAGCACAATAAAGCAGAGGGAGAGAGTCGAGGAAGCTGAGAGGAGAGCGAACGGAGCGAAGAGAGACGAAGAGAGAAAGAGATGAATCAGTCAGAGACACACCGCGCGAACGAGAGGATCGACGACGCAGCGACGCAAGAGACAGGAGAAGCGAAGAAGCAGCGTGCGAAAGAGAGCGAGACCACGGGTACGACAAGAGAAAGCAAGATAGAAGCCGCGCAGAGAGCAGCCTAGAGAGAGCACAGAGAAGGAAGCAGGAAGGAAGAGCACCAAAAGAGACCAGCAAGATAGAAAAGCAAGCGAGAAGAAGCCGAGGAAGAGTCAAATAAGAGAGAGGGAAAAGAGAGGTAGAAGCAGAAGCAGCCAGAAGAGTGACGGAGAGAGAGCGCGAGAAGCCGGAGTAGGCGCACGAGGCCTCACGGAGAGGACGAACGAAGAGGAGAGCGAGAACGTACCGAACAGGCGCGAACGCAGAGATACGAGAGTAGCGCAGAGAGAGGCGAGAGATCATCGAGACAGGAGCGAGAGTAAAAGAGTAGAGTAAAAAAAAGGAAGAGAAGAGGAGTAAGAGAAGGAAGAGACACAGAATAGAGAGAGAAGAGAGACACTAAGCAGAGGTAGAGAGAGACGAGAGACGACACGAGCCGAACATGAAAGACACAGAGACGCGAAAGAAGCCAGAAGCAAAGAGAGAGTAAGATAGCGCGGAGAACCACTGGACGACAGTCAGGCTAAGGAGCATAACAGCGCGAGAACATAGAGAGACGATCGAGAAAGGAGAGGGCGAGAGAGAAGAGACGAGAGGAGAGACGAGGGCGTAGCGAGAGAGGCAGAGAGAACAGGAAGTAGGAGAGACAGCGCCAGACAAGGACGAAGATAAGAAGAGCCGAAGACGGACGTAAAAGGAGAGCGAGCAAGATCTATAGAGAAGAGAGAGATGAGGACGCAGAAGGAGAAGAGCAGGACGAGGAGAGAGACAAAGGACACGGATCGAGACTCAGAGGAAGAAAAGAAAGGAGAGCGTAGATAGCAAGAACGACAGAAGAGGAAGAAAAGACGAAGAGCGACGGGCGGCAGAACAGCGCTCACGCTAGAGAAGACAAGAGAGAGAAAAAGAAGGGCAGAGAGGAAGCAGCGAAGAAAGAAGAAAGACAGCCCAGAAGAGAAAAGAGGCGCCGAGAAAAGAAGTAAAAACGACGGCATAAGCAGAGAGAGCAGCACAAGAGAGGAAACCGAGCAATAGAAGAGAGGCAAGACAAAGAAAGAGTCAGCGAGAAGAGAGAGGACGGGTCGTCTAGAACGACAAGCACGAGGGAGAGACAGAGAAAGACGAAGCACAGACAAGTAGGAACGAAGAGGAGAGACAGCTCAGAACAGAGAAGCGAGAGAACGAGAGACAGGAGACGAGCAGAGAGCGAACGAAGACGACAAGGAGAGGAAGCGCAAATAGACGAGGCCAGCGAGAGAAGCAGATGAGGCGTAAAGACGACAGCGCGAGAGAGCAAGAGACAACAAGTAGAGAGAGAGAAAGAGTCTCAGCGTAGAGACGAAGAGAGTACAGAGAACGCAGAGAGAGCAAGCGAAGGAGGTCTGGACGAGACCGAAAGCGAGAAGACAGAGCACGAGAGAGAAGCAGAGCGGCAGAAGAACACAAGACCGAGCCAGAAGCAAGCACCGAAGAAGAGCGTCTAGAAGACCAGTAGGTAAGAAGCGAACGAGAGAAGAGGGTAGTAGTTCGCGAGAAGGGAGCACAAGAACGAGAAGGGGGCAGAGCAAGAAAGCAGATCGAGAGAAAGCTACGAATACAGAAGAGAGAAGCAGAGAGGAGTCAGACAGAGTTAGAGAAGACAAGAAATTAGCACGCGAGAGAAAACGAGTCAGCGAGAGTACGAGAGGGGGAGCAGAAGTTCAGCAAGAAAGAAGACGACGAGAGAAGAGGAGAGAGGAGGAGGAGCGACAGCGAGAAGAGAACAGCGAGAAGAGCAGAACGAAGAGCGAGCAACGTAGAGAAACGCGGCAGTGGGAGACGAGAGGACATAGGAGGAGAAGAGACGAGAGAGGAGAGCTAAATGAGAAAAGAGGAGACGGCGAAGATCGCTCGAGAAGAGGAGTAAGAGTAGAAACAGATGGCAAGAAGACAGAGATAAAAGTAAGGGAGAAGAGAAGGGCAGAGGCAGAGAGCATAAGACGAAAGGGCGGAGAAGGAAGCAGAGAGAGAAGGGAGCGGCGGGGAGAGAAGAGAAGAGAGAGACGTAACGAACGCAAGAGAAGAGTAAGAGACAGACAGAGCAGAGAGGCGATGAACAAAGAGGAGAGTCAGAGAGAACCGAAGGAAGGAGAGACGAGAGCAGCGAGCAGAGAGCACACAGACGAGAGAGAGGAAGAGACGAAGGAGAAGAGCGGCAGCCAGACGGGACAGTCAGATCCAAGAGACGACGAGACAGAAAGCGAGAGGGCGATACACAAGAGAGCAGAGCGAGATAGAAGAGACAAGAGCAAAAAGCGAAGAAACGAGATGAGCCAAAGAGCAGTACGAGGAGAAACGGATAGAAACGAGAAGAACAGCAAAACAGCTGGAGACTAGAACGTAGCAGAGACTGGCGAGACGAAGTAGGAGAGCAAGAAGGGCGAAAGACCGAAGAGCAGCATAGAAATAGAAGTAAGCAAAGCGAAGAAAGAAGAGCACGAAGACGAGAGCAGCGCAGAACGCGAGAGAGCGTAGAAAGAAGAGGAGAGAATCAGCAGAAGAAGGAGAAGAGAGCGGAAGACGCGCCGAGTCCAGAGCGGCGAGACAGGAGACGAGAGCCAGAAGGGGTAAGAGCGAAGGAAGCGAGGAGAGAGCAACGACGAGAGAGAGAGAAGAGGAGTCAGAGCAGAAGGGGAAGTCGCGAGACAGAAGTGAAGCAGAAGCGCGAAGAGGAGCGCACAAGAAACAGGGTAGAACGAAGAGAGAAAGAAGAGGAGTAGAGACGAGCGACGAAAGAGAGGGACAAGAGAAAGAGTAGAGAGAAGCGAAAGAGAGACGCAAAGAGAGCGAGGAAGGTCCAGCAAGTAAGGAGGAAAGAGAGAGAGAAGAGACAGAAAGACCGAACAGCGAGAAAGGGCACGAAGAGAGAGAGAGCGAAGAGAGCGAGCACAAGAAGGAAGAAGAGAGCAGAGAGCACGCGAGGAGAGGAGAGAGAAAGAAAGAGATGAGCGAAAGAGAGGAAGAGAAGGAGAGCAGACGAAGAGAGTAGACGGAGAGGCGTCGGAACACAGAGAAGACGGGGGGAAGACAGCGACAGAGAGAAGAGAGACAGAACGAAACACGAGATAACGGAGGAGAAGGACAAGAGAGAGAGGAGAGAGAGAAAAAGACGCACGAAAGAACAACGGGAGTATATAGACTAAAGAGAAAGAGTAGTTCGATAGAGAAGAAGAACAGAAAGGAGCCAAGCGAAAGCAGCCGGAGCGAACAAGGAGGAAGAAAGAGGATAAAGAGAGAAGATCGAGGAGAGAACGTTAGAGTACAGCGGAAGCAGACGGCGAGAAGACAGACCGAGTAGAGGCTAGGCCGCAGACGGCGGAAGACAGGAAGAGAAGAGAGTAAACCGAACAGGAAAGACATACAACAGCGAGGGGCAGCCGCAGGGCGGAGCAAGGGGGAGTCAGAGAAGAGCGCAAAAGAAGGAGCGGAGGAAGAGCAGGACAGAAAGCGAGAAGCGAGAACGAGCGATAGCGTAGCGACAGGAGACACCCAGTAGAGCCATTAAGCAAGAAGAACGCAGGAAGAGAGAGAGAGAGAAGAGAGAGAGGTAGAAAAAGAAGGAAAGAAGAGCCAGCGAGGAGAGAAGACGAGCGTAGAGCATACGAGAGAGTACAACAGACGAAGAGAAAGGTAGAAGAAAGACGACAGAGAGAGAGCGAAAGAGGAGCAAAGCTCGAAGAAAAAAGAGGAGCTGAGCGGAGCGCAGAGCCAGAGAGTAGCACGAATGGAAGACAGAGTACGTTGCAGAGCAGCAGTACGGCGAGTAAGCAGGAGAGAGCGACGAGAGAGGTAGACACGAGACGGAAAAGATAAGAGCAGAATGAGCGGAGAAAAGCGAACGAGCGGAAAGACCAGAGGCAGAGTCGAGAACGAGAGGAAACAGAGCGAAAAAGAGCGTGACGCGAAGACGACAGCGCGAGAAGAGCCGAGAAGGCGGCACAGTAGTAGAGAGAGAAACCAGGTACAGAGTGCGCGAGAGAGAAGGGCAGTAAAAAGAGAGAGCCGGGAGCAAACGAAAGAGACACAGAGAGGACACGGCAGATAGAAGAGAGAGACGAGGAACAGAGAGAGAGAGAGAGGAGCGAGAAAAAGATAACGCGGGAGACACACAGAGAGAGCGCTCAGCGCACGTTAAGGGGAAAGAAGCAGAGAGAGCAGAGATAGAGAGACGCGCTGAGAGAAGAACGGAGAGGCCACGAGAGAACGAGAGAAGAAACAAAAAGAAAGACACAGAGCCAGAAAAGTAGAAGACAAAAAGAGAAGCAGCGAAGAGAAGAGAGAAGGGGGGAGACGAACGAGTAGCAAAACACGCGACAGAGCAGCAGGACAAGAAGTAGAGAAGAGCGTAGGAAATAGCAGAAGAGTAGAGAAGGAGAGAAGGAGAGAGAGTAAGAACGAGACAGAGAAGAAACGAAACGAGAAGAAGACAAAGAGGAAGCGGAGACGAGAGACAGAGCAAGAGCGAGAGGCAGAGAAGCAGAAGAGAAAAGGGACGAGCAAGGGAGAAGAAGACGTCACGTCGACGAGAGCGAATAGCAAGAAGAGAGAACAGAGAGAGCGAAGACGAGACGAGGTAAGGAGCGGAAGAAGATAGCAGCGAGAAGAGACGACCGAGAGCCGATTAGAAGCGAGAGCAGACAAGGAGGAGAGAGAGGAGAGAGAAGAGAGAGCGCTATCAAGTAGTAGAGAGAAGAGAGCAGATAGAGGCAGAGAAAGCAGGAGAGAGAGAGAGAGAGCGAGAGACAGAGAAGTAAGAAGAAGCAGAAGAGAAGCCTAGAGGGCAGAGAGCAGCGAGAGCACACAGTTAGAGCGCAGAGCGACATGAGCGCGAGCAAAGGCAGAGGCGAGAGAAACGGACATCAGACGAGGAAAGGACGCCACAGACCGGAGAGAGAAGGAGAAAAGAAATAGACGAGAAGAAATAGAGCGAGCAGGAGAAGCGAGAGGACGTCACAGTAAGCGAGAGAGACGATAGACACGTAAGAGAGAGCAGAGCGCGAGAAGCGCCAGAAAGAGAGGCAGTCGAAAGAGACAGTAAAGAAGAAAGAAAAATAGAGAAGCACCTCGACAGGAGAGAGGCAGTCAGAAAGAGAGAGCGAAGAAGCAGAGAGGCGAAGAAGATAGAAGGAGGACAGGAGACACGGAGAACAAAGCATAAGAGCGGGCCAGAGGAGAGGCACGAGGTCGACGTAGACGGAGCGAATACCGCCGCAAGAGAGAGCGAAGACCAAAAGGAAAGGCAAGAGAGGAGTAGGACAGCACAGGAGCGGAAGCGAGAAGAGGAAGTAGAGAAGAGGAGAAAGTCGAGAACGCGCGAAGAAGCGAAAAGAGAGCGAGAGAGACGCGCGCGAGAAGAAGCCGCAGAGAGAGTAGCACGACGAAAGAGCGAGAGAGCAGACAGCGAGCGAGCAAAGAGAGAAGAGAGGGAGAGCAGAGAGGCCGAGAGAGCGAGGAAGCAGACGACACGAGGGAGTAGAGAGAGAGGAGAAGAGAGAAGAGCATAGAAAAGAAGAGCCACGCGGAGCGACCGACAGAAAGAGAGAGACAGAAGGAGCAGAGGAGAGCAGCAGCGACGTCTAGGATAGAGAAGAGCGGAAAGCAGCAGAGAGGAGGAGAGAAAGAGGAAAGAGATACGAGACCAAGAAGCGCGAAGGAGGAAAGAGCAGGACGAAGAGAGAAAGAGAGCAGAAAAGGAGAGAGAGCAAGCAAAGAAAGCGAGACGAGGAAGAGACGCTGATGCGCAGAAGAGAGAAGCAGCAGATTAGCGAGCGAAGAAATCAGCCAGAAGAAGAAGAGAACAAGAGAAGAGGAACCGGAGACGAGCGAGAGGAACATAGCGAGCGAGGAAGAACGACAAGAAGCAGAGCATAGCGGAGATAGAGAGGATAACGAC
>JAIWJD010000291.1:0-12210 GCA_022818045.1 Neotoxoptera formosana | reverse complement strand
CGCGCGCGACGCGCGCGCGACCGCGCGCGCGCGCCCCCCGCGCGCCGCGCGCCGCCGCCCCGCGCGCGGCGCGCGCGCCGACGCGCGCCGACGCCGCGTCGCGCCGGCCCGACCGCGCGCGCGCGACCCCGCGCCGCCGCGCCGCCGCGCGCGCGCGCGCCCACGCGCGCGACGCGACGCGCCCGCGCGCGCGACCCGCCGCGCGCGACCGCCGCGCGCCGCGCCCGGCGCCGGCCCGCGCGCGCCGCGCCGCCGCCGGCGCGCGCGCCGCGCGACCGCGCCCGCCGCGACGCCGCGCGCCGCGCAGCCCCGCGCGCCCGCGCCGCGCGCGCGCGCGCGCCGCGCCGCCCCGCGCGCCGCCGCGACCGCGCCGCCGCCGCGCGCGCGCGCGCGCGACGCGCGCGCGCCCCGCCGCGCGCGACGCCGCCGCCGCGCGCGACGCGCGCGCGCCCGCGCCCGCGCCCGCCCGCGCGCGCGCGCGGCCGCGCGCGACGCCCCGACGCCGCGCGCCGCCGCCCGCGCGACCGCGCGCGCCGCGCGCGCCGCGCCGCGCGCGTCGCGCGCCGCCCGCGCGCCCCGCGACCGCCCCGCGCCCCGACGCGCGACGCCGCGCGCGCCGCGCGCGCCGACGCGCGACGCGCGCCGACGCCGCGCGCGCCGCCGCCGCGCGCGACGCGCCGCGACGCGCGCCGCGCGCGCGCGCCGCCGTCGCCGCGCCGCGCGCGCCGCGCGCGCGCGCCGCGCGCGCGCCGCGACCGCGCGCGCGCGCCGCGACGCGCGACCGCGCCGCGCCGCCGCCGCGGCGCGCCGCGCGCCGCGCGCCGCGCGCGCGCGACGCGCCGACGCGCGCGCGCGCGCGCGCGCGCCCGCGCCCGCGACGCGCGACGCCCGCGCGCCCGCGCGCGCGCGCGCGCTCGCCGCGCGCGCGACGCCGCGCGCGCGCGCCGGCGCGCGCGACGCCCGCGACGCCGCGCGCGCCGACGCCGCGCGGCCGCGCCGCGCGCCGCGCCGCCGCGCGCGCGCCGCGCGCGCGCCGCCCGCACGCCGCGCGCCGCGACGCGCGCGCGCGTCGCCGCGCGCGACCCGCGCGCGACGCCGGCGCGCGCGCCGCCCCGCGCGCGACGCGCGACGCGCCGCCCCGCCGCGCCGCGCGCGCGCGCGCCGCGCGCGACGCGCGCCGCCCGCGCACGCGCGCCGCGCGCGCGCGCGCCGCCCGCGACGCCGCCCCGCGCCGACCCGCGCGCGCGCCGCGCCGCGCGCGCCGACGCGCCGCCGCGCCGCGCGCGGCCGACGCGCGACGCCGCGCCGCGCGCGCGCGCCGCGCGGCCGCGCGCGCACGCGCCGCCGGCGCGCGACCCGCGCGCGCGCGCGCGCGCGCCGCGCCCGGCGCGCCCGCCCCGCGACGCGCCGCCGCGCGACGGCGCGCCGCGCGCGCGCCGCGCGACGCCGCGCGCGACGCCGCGCGCGCCGCGCGCGCGCGCGCCGCCCCGCGGCCGCGGCGCCGCCGCGCCGCGCGCGCGCCGCGCGCGGCGCCGCGCGCGCGCGCGGCGCCCGCCGCCCGCCCGACGCGCCGCGCGCGCGCCGCGCCCGCGCGCGCGCGCGCCGCGCCGACCGCCGGCGCCGCGACCCCGCCGCGCGCGCGCCCCGCGCGCGCCGCCGCGCGCCGCGCGCGCCGGCCCCCGCGCCCGCGCGCGACGCCGCCGCGCGCCGCGCGCGCCGCGCGCCGACGCGCGCGCGACCGCGCGCGCCGCGCGACGCGGCGCGCCGCGCGCCGCGCGCGGCGCGCGCGCCGCGCCGCGCGCCGCGCGCGCCCGCGCCCGCGCGACCGCGCGCGCCGCGCGCGCCGCCGACGCCGCGCGCGCGCGCGCCCGCGCGGCCGCGCGCGCGACGCGCGCCGCCGCGCGCCGCGCGCGCGCCCGCGCGCGCGCCGCGCGCGCGCCGCGCGCGCCGCGCGCGCGCGCGCCGCCGCGCCGCGCGCGCCGCGCCCGCGCCGCGCGCGCGCCGCGCGCGCGCGCGCGCGCCGCGCGCGCGCGCCGCGCGCCGACGCCGCGCGCGCGCGCCGCGACGCGCGCCGACGCGCGCGCGCCGGCGCCGCGCGCGTCGCGCGGCGCGCGCGCGCCGCCGCGCGCCGCGCGCGCGACGCGCGCGACGCGCGCGCGCCGCGCGCGCGCGCGCGCCCGCGCGGCCGCGCGCGCGGCGCGCGCGCGCCCGCGCGCGCCGCGCGCGCGCGCGCGCGCCGCGCGCGCGCGCGCCGACGCGCGCGCGCGGCGCCCGCGCGCGCCGCGTCGCGCGCCGCGCGCGCGCGCGCGCGCGCGCGCGCGACGCGCGCGCGCGCGCGCCGCGCGCGCGCGACGCGCGCGACGGCGCGCGCGCGCGCGCGCGCGGCGCCGCGCGCGCCCGCGCGCCCGACGCGCGCGCCGCGCCGCGCGCGCGCGCGCGCGCGCGCCCCGCGGCGCGCGCCGCGCGCGCGCGCGCGCGGCGCCGCGCGCGCGCGCGCGCGCGCGCGCGCGCCGCGCGGCGCGCGCCCGCGCGCGGCGCCGCCGCGGCGCCGCGCGCGACGCGCGCGCGCGCGCGCGCGCGCGCGCCGACGCGCGCGCGCGCCGATCGCCGCGCCGCGCGCGCGCCGTCGCGCGCGCGCGCGCGCGCCGCGCCGCGCGCGCGCGCCGCGCGCGCGCGCGCGCCGCGCGCGCGACGCGCGCCGCGGCCGCGCCCCGCGCGCGCGCGCGCGCGCCGCCGCGCGCGCGCGCGCGCGCGCGCGCGTCCGCGCGCGCGCGACGCGCGCGCGCCGCCGCGCCGCGCGCGCCGCGCGCGACCGCGCGCGCGCGGCGCGCGCCGCGCGCGCCGCGCGCGCGCGCGCGACGCGCGCGCGCGCCCGCCGCGCGCGCGCGGCGCCGCGCCGCGCGCGCCGCGCGCGCGTCGCGCGCCGCGCGCCGCCGCCGCGCGGCGCGCGCGCGCGCGCGCCGGCGCGCGCCCGCGCGCGCGCGCCCCCGCCGCCGCGCCCCGCGCGCGCGGCCCGCGCGCGCGGCCGCGCGCGCGCGCGCGGCGCGCCGCCGCGCGCGCGCGCGCGCGCGCGCGCGACGCCGCGCGCGCGCGCCGCGCGCGCGCGCGCGCGACGCGCGCGCGCGCGCGCGCGCGCGCGCGGCGCGCGCGCGCGCCGCCCCGCGCGCACGCGCCGCGCGCGCCGCCGCGACGCGCGCGCCGCGCGCGCGCCGCGGCGGCGCGCGCGCGCCCGCGCGCGCGCGCGCGCGCGCCCGCGCGCGCGCGCCGCGCGCCCGCGACGCGCCGCGCCCGCCCCGCGCGCGACGCGCCCGCGCCGCCGCCGCGCCGCGCGCGCGCCGCCGCGACGCCCGCGCGCGCCGCGCGCCGCGCGACCGCCCCGCGCCGCGCGCGCGCGCCGCGCCGCGACGCGCGCGCCGCCGCGCCCGCGCGCGCGCGCGCCCGCCGCGCGCCGCGCCCGCGCGCGCGCCGCGCCCGCGCGCCGCGCGCGCGCGCGCCCCGCGACCCGGCGCGCGCGCGCCGCCGCGACGCGCGCGCGCGCCCGCGCGCCGCGCGCGCGCCCCGCGCCGGCGACCGGCGCCGCGCGCCCGCGCCGCGCCCCCGCGCGCGGCGACGCCGCGCGGCGCGCCCGACGCCGCGCCCCGCGCCCGCGCGCCGCGCGCGACGCCGCCGCCCGCGCGCGCGCGCCGCGCGCGCCGTCCCCCGCGGCGCCCGCCGCCGCGATCGCGCGCCGCCGCGCGCCGCGCCCGACGCGCGCCCGCGCCCGCCGCGCGCGCGCGCCGCCGCATCGCGCCGACCGCCGCCCCGGCGCGCGCGCCGCGCGGACGCGCGCCGCGCCCCGCGCGCCCGCGCCGCGCGCGCCGCGCGACGCGCGCGCCGCGCGCCGCGCGCGCGCCGCGCGCGCGCGCGCGACGCGGCGCCCGCGGCGCGCGCGCGCGCGCCGCGCGCGCGCGCGCCCCGCGCGACGGCGCGCGCGCGCGCGCGCGCGCGCGCCGCGCGACGCGCCGCGCCGGCGCCGCCGCCCGCGCGCCCGGCGCGCGACGCGCGCGCGCGCGCGCCGCGCCGACGGCGCGCGCCGCGCGCGCCCGCCGCGCGCCGCGCGCGCGCGCGCCCGCGCGACGCCGCGCGCCCGCGCGCGCGCGCGCGGCGCGACGCCGCGCGCGGCGGCGCCCCGGCAGACGCGCCGCGCGCGCGCGACCCCGCGTCGCGCGCGCGCCGCGCGCGCGCGCCGCCGGCCGCCGCGCGCGCGCCGCGCGGCCGCGCGACGCGCCGCGCGCGCGCCCCCGCGCCGCGCGCGCGACGCGGCGCGCGCCGCCGCCCGCCGCGACGGCGCGCGCGACGCGCGACGCCGCCGCGCCGCCGCCCGCGCGCCGCGCGCGCCGCGCGCCCCGCCGCGCGCCGCGCGCGCGCCGCGCGCGCGCGCCGCGCGCGCGGCGCGCGCGACCGCGCCCGCGCCGCGCGCGCGCCGCCGCCCCGCGCGCGCGCCGCGCGCGCGCGCGTCCGCCGCGCGCGCCGCCGCCGCGGCGCCGCCGGCGCGCGCCCGCGCGCCGGCGCGACGCCCGCGCCGCCGCGCGCGCCGCGCGCGCGCCCGGCCGCGCGCGCGCGCGCGCGCGCGCCGCCCGCGCGCGCGCGCGCGCGCGCGCGCGCGCGCGCCCGGCGCGCCCCCCGCCGCGCGCGACGACCCCCGCCGCGCGCCGCGCGCCGCGCGCGCGGCGCGCGCGCCCCGACGCGCGCCGGCGCCGGCCCGCGCGCGCCCCGCGCGCGCCCGCGCCGCGCGCGCCCGCGCGCCGCGCCCCCGCGCGCGCCGCGCGCGGCCGCGCGCGCGCCGCGCGCGCGCCGCGCGCGCCGACGCCCCGCGCGCGCGACGCCGGCGCGCGCGCGCGCGCGCCGCGACCCGCCCGCGGCGCGCCGGCGCGCGCCCCGCGCCGCGCGACGCCGCCGCGCCGCGACGCGCGCGCCGCGGCCGCGCGCGCGCCGCGCCGCGCGCGGACGCGCGCGCCGCGCGCCGCGCCGCCCGCCGCGCGCGCCCGCCCCGCGCGCGCGCCGACGCGCGCGCCGCCGCGCGCCGCGCGCGCCCGACCGCGCGCCGCCCCGCGCGCGTCGCGCGCGCGCCGACGCGCGCCGCGCGCGCCGCCGGCGGCGCCGCGCGCGCGACGCGACCGCAGCCGCGTCGCGCGCGCGCGCCCCGCCCGCCGCCGCGCGCCCGCGCGCCGCCCGCCGCGCGCGCGCGACGCGCGCCGCGCGCGCGCCGCGCCCCCGCGCGCGCGCGCGCGCGCCCCCGCGCGCGCGCGCGCGCCCCCGCGCGCCCGCGCCGCCGCCGCGCGCGCCGCGCGCGCGCCGCCCGCGCCCCGCGCGCGCCGGCGGCGCGCCCGCGCGCGCCGCGACCGCGCCGCCCGCGCCCGCGCGCGCGCCGCCGCGCGCGCGCGCCCCGCGCCGGCGGCGCGCCGCGCGCGCCGCGCGCGCGCGCGCGCGCGCCGCCGACGCGCCGCCGCGCCGCCGTCGCCGCGCGCACGCGCGCGCGCCCGCCGCCCGCGCGCGCGCGCGTCGACGCGCGCGCCGACGCGGCGCCGCGCGCTCCGCGCGCCGGCGCCGCGCGCTCGCGCGCGGCGCGGCGCGCGCGCGCCGCGGCCCGCGCGCGCGCGCGCCGCCGCGCCCGCGCGCGCGCTCGGCGCCGCCCCGCGCGCGCCGCGCGCGCGCGCGCCGCGCGCGCCGCCGCGCGGCGCCCGCTCCCGCGCCGCGCGCGCGCGCGCGCGCCGCGCCGCCGGCGCCGCGCGCGCGCGCGCGCGCCGCGCGCCGCCGCCCGCGCCGCCGCGGCGCGACGCTCGCGCGCGACCGCCGCCGCGCCGCGCGACCGCGCGCGCCCCGACCCGCGCCGCGCCGCGCGCCCGCCCGCGCGCGCGGCGCGCCGCGCCGCCGCCCCGCACGCGCGCCCGCCGCGACCCGCCCGACCGCGCGCCGCGCCGCCCGCGCGCCGCGCCGCGCGCGCGCGCGCGCGCGCGACGCGGCGGCGCGCCGCCCGCGCCCGCGCGCGCCGCGCGCGCGGCCCGCGCGCCCGCGACCGCCGCGCCGCGCGCCGCCCGCGCGCGCGCGGGCGCCGCGCGCGCGCGCCGCGACGCGCGCCGCGCGCGCGCGCGCGCGCCGACGCGCGCCGCGACGCCGCGCCCCGCCCCGCCGCCGCCGCGACGCCCGCCCCGCGCGCCCGCGCGCCGCCGGCGACGGCCGCGCGCCGCGCGCCCGCGCGCCGCCCCCGCGCGCGCGCGCCCGCCGCGCGCGACGCCCCGCGCCGCGCGACGCGCGCCCGCGCGCCCGCGCCGCGCGCGCCCCGCGCCGCCGCGCGCGCCCCCCGCGCGCGCGCGCGCCGTCGCCCCGCGGCGCGCGCGCGCCCCGCGCCCGCGCGCCCGCCGCGGCGCCCCCGCGCCGCGCGCGCGCGACCCGCGCCGCGCGCCGCGCCGCCCGCGCCGCCGCGCCGCGCGCGCGCCGCCGCCGCGCGCGGCGCGCGCGCGCCCGCCGCCGCCGCGCCGCGCGCCGCCGCCGCGCGCGGACGCGCCCGCGTCGCGCGCCCCCGCCGCGCGCGCGCGACCGCCGCGCCCCCGCCGCGCGCGCCCCGCGACGCGCGCGCGCGCCGCCGCCGCGCGCGCGCCCGCGGCCGCGCGCGCGCGCCGCCGCGCCGCGCGCGCGCGCGCGCCGCCCGCGCCGCGCGCGCGCGCGGCCGCGCCCGCGCCCCGCGCGCGCCCGCGCGCGACCGGCGCGCGGCGCCGCGCCGCGCGCCCGTCGCCGCGCCGACGCCCCGCCGCCGCGCGCGCGCCGCGCCCGCGCCCGCGACGCGCCCGCGCGCGCGCGCCCGCCGCGACGCGCCGCGCGCGCCCGCGCCGCGCGCCGCGCGCGCGCCGCCGCCCGCGCGCGCGCGCCGCGCGCCGCCGCCGCGCGCCGACGCGCGATCCCGCGCCGCGCGCCGCGCGCGCGCGCCCGCGCGCGCGCGCCGCGCCCGCGCGCGCCGCGCCCGCCGCCGCGCGCGCCCGGCCCGCGCGCCCCGCCGCCGCGCGCGCCGCCCGCGCCGCGCGACGCGCCGCGCCGCCGCGCGCGACCGATCGCGCGCGCGGCGCGCGCCGCGCCGCGCGCCCCGCGCCGCGCGCGCGCGCCGCGCCGCGCGCGCGCCCGGCGCCGCGCCCGGCGGCGCCGCGCCCGCGCGCGCGCGCCCGCCGCGCGCCGCGCGGCGATCGCGGCCGCGCGCCGCGCGCCGCGCGACGCGCGCGCGCGCGCACCGCGCGGCGCGCGCCGCGCGCCGCGCCGATCGCCGCGCCGCGCCCGCGGCGCGCCGCGCCGGCGCCGACGCGCGACGCGCGCGCGGCCCGCCGCGACGCGCCCCGCGCGCCCGCGGCGCCGCGCGCGCGCCGCGCGCCGCGCGCCGCGCGCCGCGCGCGCGCGCGCGCGCGCGCGCGGCCCCCGCGCCGCCGCGCCGCCGCGCGCGCGCGCGCCGCGCGCCGCGCGCCGCGCCGCGGCGCGCCCGACCGCGCGCGCGCGCGCGCCGCGCGACCGCCGACGCGCCGCCGCCGACGCCCGCGCGCCGCCGCCGCGGCCGCGCCGCGCACGCCGCGCCGCCGACGCGCGACGCGCGTCCGCCCCGCGCGCGGCCGCGCCGCCCGCGCCGTCCCGCGCGCGCGCGCGACCGGCGCGCGCCGCGCGCGCGCCGCGGCCGCGCCGCGCGCGCGCGCGCGCCGCGCGCCCGTCGCGCGCGCCGCGCGCGCGCGCGCCGCGCCGCGCGCCGCGCGACGCCGCCGCGCGCCGCGCCGCGCGCGCGCGCCGCGCGCGCCCGCGCGCGCGCGCGCGACGCCCGCGCGACCGCGCGCCCCGCGCGCGCGCCCGCGCGCGCGCCCGCGCCGCCGCGCGCGCGCGCCCGCGACCCGCGCCGCCGCGCGCGCGCGCGCGCGCCGCGCGCCGCGCCGCCGCGCCGCGCCGACGCCGCGACGCGCGCGACCGCCGCGCGCGCGGCGCGCCGCGCGCGCAGCCCGCGCTCGCCGCGCCGCGCGCGGCCGCCGCGCGCGACGCGCGCCGCGCGCCGCGCGCGCGCCGCGCGCGCCGACGCGCGCGACGCCCGCGCGCGCCGCGCGCCCGCCGCGCGCGCGCGGCCGCGCGCGCGCCGCGTCGCGCGCGCGCGCGCCCGCGCGCGCGACGCCCGCCCGCCGCGCGCCGCCGACGCGCGCGCGGCCGCCGCGCCGACGATCGCGCCCGCGGCCGCGCGCCGCGCGCGCGCGCAGGCGCGCGTCGCGCGCCGCGCGCGCGCGCCGCGCGCGCGCCGCCGCCGCCCCGACGCGCGCACGCGATCCGCGCCGCGCGCCGCGACGCGCGCGACGCCGGACCGCCGCCGCCGCCCGCGCGCGCGCGCGCGCGCTGCGCCCGCCCGCGCCGCGCGACGCGCGCCGCGCGCGCGCCGCGGCGCGCGCCGCCGCGCGCGCGCGCGCGCGCGACGGCGCGCGCGACGCGCGCCGCGCGCGCGCGCGCGCGGCGCCGCCGCCGCGCCGCCGCCGCCGCCGCGCGCGTCGCGCCGCGCGCCGCGCGCGCGCCGCGACGCGCGCGACGCGCCCGCGCCGCGTCGCCGCGCGCCGCGCCCGCGCGCGCGCGCGCCGCGCGCCGCGCCGCGACGCGCGCCGCGCGCGCCTGCGCGCGCGCGCGACGCGCGCCGCGCGCGCGCGCCGCGATCGCGCGCGCGCGCCCGCGCGCCGCCGCGCCGACCGCGCGCCCGCGCGCGCGCCGCCCCGCGCGCCGCGCGCCCGCGCGCGCCGCGCGCGGCGCGCGCGGCCGCGCGCGCGGCGCGCCCGGCGCGCGCGCGCGCGCGCCCCGCCGCGCGCGCGGCGCGCGCGCGCGCCCGCCCGCCCGCGCGGCGCGCGCGCCGCGCGCCACGCGCGCGCGCCGCGCGTCCCCGCGCGCGCGCGCGCCCGCGGACGCGCGCGCGCGACGCGCCCGCGCGCCGCGCGCCCGCGATCCCCGCGCCCGCGCGCGCGCCGCGCGCGCGCGCGCCGCCGCGCGCGCGCATCCGCGCGCGCGCGATCCGCGCCGCCGCGCGCCCGCCGCCGCGCGCACCGCGCCGCGCCCGCGCGACGCCGCGCGCCGCGCGCCGGCCCGCCCGCCGCGCGCGCGCGACGCCCGACGCGCCCCGCGCGTCCGGGCGCGACGCGCCGCGCGCGGCGACGCGCGCGCGCGCGCGCGGCGCGCGCGACCCCGCGCCCCGCGCCGCGCGCCGCGCGACGCCCGCGCGCGCCGCGCGCATCCGCGCGCGCGCGCGCGCGGCGCGCGCGCCCCCCGCGCCGCGCGCGCGCGCGCGCCCCGCGCCGACCCGCCGCGACCGCGCGCCGCCGCCGCGCGCGCGCGCGACGCGCCCGCGCGCCCGTCGCGCGCGGCGCGACCCGCGCCGCCGCCCCGCCCGCGCGCGCGTCGCGCGCGCGCGCCGCCCGCGCGCGGCGCCGCCGCGCCGCGCGCGCGCCGCGCGCGCCGCGACGCCGCCGCGCGCCCCGCGCGCGCCGACGCGCCGCGCCGCCGCGCCGCCGCCCGCGCGACCGCGCGCGCGCGCGCGCGCGCCGCGCGCGCGCGCGCGCGGCCGCCGACGCGCGCGCCGCGCGCCGACGACCGCGCCCGCGCGCCGCCGCGCGCGCCCGCGCGCGCGCCCGCGCCCGCGCGCCGCGCGCCGCGCGCGCGGCGACCCGCGCGCGCGCGCCCGCGCGGCCGACGCCGCCGCGCGACGCGCGCCCGCCGCCGTCCGCGCGCGCGCGCCCGCGCGCCGCGCGCCGCGCGCGCCCGCGCGCGATCGCGCCCGCGCGCGCCGCGCGCGACGCGGCGCGGCCGCCGCGCCGTCGGCGCGCGACGCCGCGCGCGCCGCGCCGGCCCGCGCGCCGCCCCGCGCGCGCGCGCGCCGCGCGGCGAGGCGCGCGCCGCCGTCGCGCGCCGCGCCGCCCGCCGCGCGCGTCGGCGCGCCGCGCCGCGCGCCCCGCGCGCGCGCGCGCGCGCGCCGCCGCCCGCGCCGCGCCGCGCGCGCGTCCGCCGCGCGCGCGCCGCGCGTCGCGCCGCGCGCGCTCGCGCCGGCCGCCGCCCCCGCGGCGCGCGCGACGCGCGCGCCCGACGCGCCGCGCGCGGCGCCGCGCGCGCCGTCGCGCGCGGCCGCCCGCGCGCGTCGCGCGACGCGCGCGCGACGCGCGCCGCGCGTCCGACGCGCGCCCGCGCGCGCGCGCGCGCGCGCGCCCCCGCGCGCCGCGCGCGCGCGCGCCGCGCCGCCGCGCCCGACGCCGCGCGCCCGCGCGCGCACGCGCCCGCGCGCCGCCGCGCGCCGGCGCGCGCCGACGGCGCGACGATCGCGCGCGCCGATCGCCGCGCGCGCGCGCGCGCGACGGCCGCGCGCGCGCGACCGCGCCGCCGCGCGCGCCGCCGCGCCCGCCGCGCGCGCGATCGCCCGGCGCCGCGCGCGTCGCGCGCCGCAGCGCGGCGCGCGCGCGCGGCGCGCGCCCGCGCGGCGCGCCCGCGCGCGCGCGCGCGCGCGCGCCGCGCGCGATCCGCGCTCGCCGCGCCCGACCCGCGCGCCTGCCGCCGCGCGCGCGCGCCGCGCGCGCCGCGCGCGCGCACCGCCCGCGCGCCTGCCGCGCCGCGCGCCGACGCGCCGCGCGCGACGATCCGGCGCGCGCGCGATCCGTCGCGCGCCGGCCCGCGCGCGCGCGCGCCGCGCGCCCCGCGCGCGCGACGCGCCGCGCCGCGCGCGCGCGCGCGCGCCGCGAGCCGCCCCGCGCGCCCGCGCGCGCGACGCCGCGCGCGCGGCGCGCGCGCCGCGCCAGCGCGCGCTGCGGCGCCCGCTCGCGCGCGCGCGCCGCCGGCGATCGCCCGCGCTGCCGCGCGGCGCGACCGCGCGGCGCCGCCCGCGCGCGCCGATCGGCGCGCGCTGCCGCGACGCGCGCGCGCCGCGCGCCGCGGCGCGGCCCCGCGCGCGGCGCCGCGACCGCGGCACACGCCGGCCGCGCCCGATCCGCGACGCGCGGCGCCCGCGCGCGCGCGCGCCGCCGACGGCGTCGGCGCGCGCGTCGCGCCGCGCTGCGCCGCGCGACTCGGCGCGCGCGCGCCGCGCGCGCTCGCGCGCCGCCGCGCCGCGAGCGCGCCGCGCCGCGACCGCGACGCCGCCGATCGCGCGCGCGCGCGCGCCGCGACGACGCCCGGCTCGCCGCGCGCCGCCGCGCGCGCGACCGCGCGCGCCCGCGCCGCGACCCGCCCGCGCGGCCCGGCGCGCGCGCGCCGCGCGTCCGCGCGCGCGACGCGCGGCGCGCGCGCGCGCGCCGCGCGTCGCGTCGCGCCGACCCCGCCGCGCCGCGCGCGCGCCGCGCGCCGCGACCCGCTCGCGCGCAGCCGCCGGACCCGCGCGCGCGCGGCCGACGATCGCGCGCCGCCGCGGCGCGCCCGCGCCGAGCCGACGCCGCGCGCGCGCGCGCAGCGCGCCGCGCGCGTCGCTGCCCGCGCGCCGCCGCGCCGATCGGCGCCCGCGCGCGCGGCGCGCCGCGCCGCGCTACGCCGCGCGCGACCGCCGCCCGCGCCGTCGCGCGCGCGCGCGCGCGCGCGCGCGCGCCGCGGCGCGCGCGCGACGCGCGCCGCGCGCCCGCCGCGCCGCGCGCCGCGCGGCCGCGCGCCGCGACCCGACGACGCTGCCGCCCGCCGCGCGCGCGCGCGCGCGCGCACCCGCGCCCGACGCCGCGCGCGCGCGCTCGCGCCGCGCGCGCGCGATCTCGCGCGCGCGCGCGCGCCCGCGCGCGCGCGTCGCGATCCGCCGCGCGCCGGCGCGCGCACGCGCGCCGCCGCGCAGCCGGCGATCCGACCGCGCGCCCGCGCGCGCACGCCCGGCACCGCGCCCCGCGCGCCCCCCGCGCGCGCCGCCCCGGCGCCGCCCGACGCCCCGCCCGCGCGCGCGCCGCGCGCCGCGTCGCGCGCCGCCGACCCGCGCGCGCCGCGCCGCGGCGTCCCCCCGCGCGGCGCCGCCGCGCCGACCGCCGCCGCCTCGCCCCGCGCGCGCGCCGCCCCGCGCGCGCCGCGCGCCGCCGCGGCGCCCCGCGCGCCGCGCCGCGCCCCCTGGGCCCGCGCGCGCCGCCACGCCCCGCGCGGCGCCGCGCGCGCGCCGCCGCGCCGCGACGGCGCCGCGCCCCGCCGCGCGCGCGCGCCGCCCTCCCGCGCGATCGCGCGCCCGCGCACCGC
>JAIWJD010000290.1:0-12284 GCA_022818045.1 Neotoxoptera formosana | reverse complement strand
AGAAAGAAAAATCCAAAGATTTTAATTGAAAAAAAATCGTTTACAAAAAAATAGCACTTGGCATTTAACCACTGCAGTGTTTTTCCAATAAAACATATTCGTCTTCGGGTTTCCCGTAATATAATTTTTTCAATACAACTATAAAAATATAAACTTTTTAAACCTATCAATAAACGATTAAAATATAAAATAAATAAGTGAAGTATAAATTAAAACCTGGAAGTAAGTAACCATTATTTATTTTATAAATTTTTTCCTATAAATAAAAATTACAATGATAAAAAAACCGACCCTAAATTTAAAACAAAAATAAATTGTTCTTTTTCAAACGCCCCAAAAAACTTTACTTAAACCCAACCTACAAACAATCATTTTTAAAAATTCAAAATAAATATTTATTTTTTTAAACATTTTATAAAATAAATTTTTGCTAATTCTTTTAGAAAAAAAGAAAAATTTTTTAAAAAGTTAAATGATATAGGGTAGTATTTATTATAGTAGTAACTATTAGGATTTAAAAAAAGTTTCCCTCATCGTAAAAAATTAAACAATTAAAGGCATGTTATAAAACTTTTTAGGGTGTTAGGGTTTTTTTTTTAGGAATTGACGGGAGTTAGAATGTATCGATTTTGGCATTTGGATATGAAAAGATCATGACCCTACCATAATTGGTCCATTTAAATTAAAAGATATTCTTGGCCATCGAGGATATCCAAGAATTTAAAAACAACGAAATTCTCTACAAACGAAAAGGAATAGTGAATTTCAAATACTGTAATTACCACGTATCCCCGTACTTTCCCCTTACCACCCTTTCTGAAGCAAAACATCTGGTTAAAAAACTTAAGAGAAAGTAAAATCGATTTAAAAACTCAAAGAAATTATTTTTAAAAATAATAAATTAATAACAATAGCATGGAAAATAAGATAAAAAAAAATTTTTTAAAATATTATTTTTATTTTCCCCAATAAATGTCATAAAAACAATACAACATTCAAAATGCTTTTTAATAACAACTTGAAAATGTTTAGTACCCTTATCCAAAAGGTACTATTTTAATAGTTTATAGCCTAATAATAGATTAAAAGGGATATGAAAATTTTATGGTGATTTTATAAAAATTTCAAACAGAAATCTTTTCTAATAAAAAATAAACACTTTAAAGTATAAATCATGATACAATATATACCCCGTTTTTTTCTTTTTTTCCCCATTAAACTTTCACCACGATAAAAAATGTCACAAAATCGGCAAAAAAAATGATGGTAAACTGCCACTTTATAACAGCTGAATTAACCCCCCGAATTCCAAAAAAAATTTTTTCATTATTTAACCTCTAACCACATAATTTTTTTGCCCTGAAACCAACTGGATCCGTAAAAAAAAAGAATATTTGTTTAATAACTATTCAACATTTTAAAAATTTTTAAACAAAGCCGGTGAAACTTTGGGATGGTAAAAATTAAGAGATTAAAAAAGTTATGCCGTGTAAATTAAAACAACCCAGGAGGATATTGTATTAAAGTGTTTTTATTTTTCGGTTAATATTTGTAAAAAAAACAAAGAAACGACAAAACCCGGAGTACCTAATGATAGGGATGGAAGAATTTAGTAACCAACAAATAATTTAATGAATGACAATAAAATTTTTCCTCTTCCCTATAACACATATGGTACTAATTTTGCAAAAAACCAAACAAAGGGTAGATTGGGGTTTATTTAATTGGAACATTAGAGGGGGGAAAAACCACATTTTTCGGCGTCCGAGTTTCCCCTTTGCCCATGATTAAATAACCAAGACCACCGAAAAATCCGCAAAGAAAAAAAGGTGCCGGGGTTATAACCAAAACATTTTTTTTAATACCGAAAACAGAATTGCCCTTTAAATGAAACTTAACCTTCCCCAAACCAAAACCAATCACTTTCCTGTAAAAAATGGTTTTTTTTTTTCTTCTTGTAACGGACAAAAACTAATTTTCTTATTTATTTTTTTTTTCCCAATAAAACATAGCAAAAAAAGTTTTAAAATTTTAAATATAATTAAAATTTTCCCCACCTTAAATAATTATATAAAAATCTTCATTAATTTTTTTCTTAATAAATTAATTAGTTGTGGGGGGTTTGGAAGATAACTTAAAAAATTTACTACAAACCAGTTTTTTTTTTTTTTTTTAAAATAGTAAAAACAAGTTTTATTTGTAGGATTTTTTTGAAAAGGAAAAAAAAAATTAAAAAAATTTTTTGAAACCAAAACCAAAATTCCGTATAGATTTATTTTTTTTATTTTTTTTTTTAAAACCTTTTGTAAAACCATAGTTCCCCGGCGTAAATCTTTCATTTTTTTCAACCCATTGATGTTGTAAGTAATTATTACCAGCGTCCTCCGAATCCAAACAGAAAATTAACAATTAAAACAAAAAAATTCCTGGCCTACGAAAGGCGGGGAATACTTGGCATTTGTATAATAAGGATTTTATCCCCCCCCCTGATCCGGCATATTCCCCCCCCCTGGACTAAACATCACTTTCCTTCTATTTACGGTTTCTCCCCGATAACTATATTTCCAATTTTTATTTTTTTGGTTTAACCAAAATTAAAATTTAAGTCAAGTGGAATTAGAAAAAAGAGAAATTTTGGTCCCCCCCCCCCACACCTAAAAATTCCTAGGATGGAAAAATGTTAATCCAATTAAATCCCGTTTCAATTCCAAAACAACAAAAACCATTAAAAATAATAATACCATTTAAAAATTATTTTTAATTGAAGTTTTTTAAGGGGGGTTTATTTTTCCCTTCCAAACTAAATGACGGTTTTTTTTTTTTTTTTTTCGTAAAATACAATTTTTTTCCAGACTTATTGTCCCCCTGCCAAAGAATTTTAAACAACATCAAAGAAATTCCTGCCTTATAAAATGGTGGGGTTATGCCCCTACATATTTTTTTTTAAAATACAAAACCCCCGAAGTTTTAACCCCCCCGTGATAAGAAACGTATTCCAAATTAATTCCCACAACTTCACTTTCCTGTTACTGGTTTCTTTCTATAACCCCTAAAATAGACAAATACAAAAGATTTAAGATGTTTACGCACAAAAAGGGAACTGATTTTTTTAATAGGAATATTTTTTTTTTTTTCAAATCCCAAAAAGTTTGCGTTTTTAGGTAAATTCCTTTTCCAATAATCATCCATAACTAGAAAAATAATATTATGAAAAAAAATCCATGACATAAAAAATTAAAACCCATTAATCCTTATTTTTTTCCGGGGTAAAAAAATTTGTCACCCTCCGGTCCCAGTACACCAGTGGGATAACATACTAATAACCAAAAACGTCCGACGTAAAATGAAAATTGGAATGACCAACCCATTTCCCATTTAAGCAAACCCGAAAAAATTGCCCCTTTTTTTTTATTAAACCTGGTTATTCCCCTTTTTATTTTTACGTCAACCTTTCCAAAATAATAATTTTTGGAACCTTAACAGCCTTTAATAAATCAAAATAAAATAAATCAAACCTGTACGGGTCCCTGTAACACACAAAAAAAACAATAATTAAAACTATTTTAATTGCGCCCCATAATTATTGGGTTTCTGGTAAAAAAAATGAAAAGGTTTTTTTGTAGAATAGGAAACACGATGGAAAAATCCCCTTTTTTCCAATAATAAAACCAATTTTTTTTTTAAATTATGAAAATCGAATTATAATGCCCAACACACCACCCCCAAATTTTTTTTAAGAATTTACCCAATTTTTAATCATCCGCCCCTGGGAAAATTAATAAAACTTTCGCCCAATAAAATCAAGGTATGCATGATATAAACGTTAAGAAACAAGTCGTGCGGAAACCATAAAACGAAACGGAAGTTTTTTTCACATTTTCATTAATTCAAACTGAGTTTTCCCCCCCCCACGGAATATGCGTAAGCTTTTTTATTTTAACATCAGTTGGGGGTCATAAAAACCCCTTGCCGTTAACAAACACTATAAGATTTACAGTATATCAAGAGTTAAAAGTAAAAAAAAAAAAACATTTTTTTTTTTGAACATAAAGGGGTGGAAAAAACTTATTACGTGTGTGGAAAAACCAGTCGTAAAAAATATGAGTGGCCCATTCATGTTTTTAATTAAATCTGGGAAAATAACTTGACAAACCAGAATTACTTATGAAGTGGCTTGGTGTGTCCCCGGCTGCATATTTATTTGAAATTTTTTTTTTGGCATCTAAGAAGCCAATCGCGGGTAACAACAGTCCCTTATAAAAATTAAAATGTTAAAAAGTTAAACTTTACAGAAAATCCGGCTGAAAAATTTTATGTAAAATTATTCCTCAATATTTTTTGTACCAAGAAATCTAGAACAAAACATTCGAACGTTTGTAACACACTTAATCCGTTACACTTACCCATTAATGGCAAGATTCCCCTAAGAGGTTTATATTCTGAAGATCCTTCAGTAAATTCCATGAAATATAACATGTTACGAAAAAAAAGTCCTAGATACATAACGAAGGGTAACTTTGACATTTTTTTTTTCCATTAACAGCTGAATTGGATAACTTTTAATATAAGCAAAATTTCCCTTTTTTTTAATTTTACAATCGATTTTTTCCAATAATTTCCCCTGGTGCCCGAACCAAACTAACATAATAACCAAAAACATCCCCCCCATTATATTTAAAATTAAACGGTTAAAAAATAACAAATAAGATTATTTTTAAAAAAAAAAAAAAATCAATTAGTTTTTTTAGGTTTTTAATATCAATCCAGCTGGTTTAAAAAATAAGAAAAAGTTCCAAATATTTAGTAAAATTAAAAACATGGTTTTTTAAAAATTTATTTTTTAAATTTATTATAAAAAAAAAAAGTTTTAAATTAATTACCAAACATTTAATTTTAAATAAATAGGTTATAAATAACCCTATAACTTTTTTTTTTTTTTTTTTACTTAGAAATTTTTTTTTAAAACGAAATCGAAAATAATAATCTAAAATTTTTTTTTAATTTTTAAGTTGTTTAATAACAATAATCCTAAATGTTAATATTACTTTTTAAAAAATTATGAAGTATTTTTTAAAGGTCCCCCCTCTGCCCCCCCCCGCTTTTATGTTGTGAAACTAATATCGACTAAGTTTATTTAAAGGCCAAAATTGGAGCCTAAGCGACATGAACAAAAATTACCCACCCTTTTGGAGACCCCATCCGGTTAATTATTTTTTTTTGGGGTGGGGTCCAAAATGGTTAAAAATCATTTATGGAGAACAATAGTTTTTACTTTTACGGGCCCATTTATTACTTTTTTAAATTAGTTTTTTTATGAAATTATGGGCTTTTCCCATTTTATAAAACTTCGTTTAATATGGAGTAAAAAAAAAGATATTTTTTTTTTTTAATTTTTATATAAAAATTTTAATTTTTTTAGGTCCCCCTTTCAAATTTCATTTAATAATGAATTTTTTTTTTTTTTGAAAACTCCCCCCCTGGTGGGCCCCGGCCAGTTAATAACCTAATATTCTAATATGGGGCAACTACCGAAAAGGAAAAAAACCATGAAATTTTTAATCAATTCTCATATTCAAAAACCATGGTCAGAACAACTGGTTTGTATGAAATACCCTTACGGTTTTAACATTAAAGGACATTAACTCACAATTTAAATTTTTTTATTTTTTAAGCACTTAAATGAATGTTAAGATAAGTGGGTTTTTTTTATTAATAAATTTTTTTATTTAAAACCTGCCTTTTGTTTTTATTAAAAACCCCAGAAAAAATTTGTTAATTTTTCGTTTTTTTTTTTTGTTTTCATGAAAAAATGTTTGGGTCCCCCTTTAAGCTTTTTTTTCCTTTTTTAAGTTCTCCAACTTAGGTTCGACCATAATTAATACGTAAAAACTTCATAATAATTCCATATCATTAATTTTTTTTTCCCTTTTTTTTTAGAGGCTGAAACGTTTTGGAGGAAAAAAAACAAAAAACAAAAGCTTGTTCTCCCCCCCCCCCTCATTCGTAAATATAATAATGTATATAGTGTTTATTTAAATGTTTTAAATTTTTTTTATCTTAAATAAAATGGTAAACTTTTGTAAAATAATTTTACCATTTTTTTTTTGAAGAACAACTGAACGTGGGTTTTTTTTTATTGAAATAAAATAAAACTCTGTGGGGGGGAATAGTTTTTTTTTTTATGTATGTTTTTTTTTTGGAAAAAATGTTTTTATTTTGATTTTTTTTTTTTTTCCCCAATTCCAGAAAAACAAAAAAAATAATTCTATTTTTTATCAAAGCCTCTCCCAAAATATTAAAACTAAAAATGGGGGTTTTTGACTAACCTCACATATTAAATAATTTAATACAATATTAATATTTTTGGGAAATAAAAGACCCTGTTTAAATAGTACTTTTTTTTTAAAATAATAAAAAAACTTTTATAATAGCAAAAATTTAGGGGACATAAATAAAATAATGTAAAACATGTACCAATATAATATAGGATATGTACACAATGTCCAAAATAATACAATTTTATATCAAAATGAACTTTTATGAAAATTAATTTTATCGTTTTATTAATTTTTTTAATATTATCCCTTTGTGAAATATTTAAAACAGGACAAATATATTTAGTATTTTTGGGATAATATTTATTTAATTTAACCCAATTTAAACAATTAATTAAAATTCCATATAAAAAAATAAACAGGATAGGGCAAAACCTAAATCAAAATTTGGGGTTTTAAAATGAACAATCGAAGGATTTAGTTTTTAAAAAAATGTCCAACCTTATTATTAGCTATAAAAAAAGGATTTAAAAATGTTTTTTTTTTTTTTTAAAATGACTCTTTGAATTTAAAATAAAAAAAATACAAAATTGTTAAAATTTTTTGTTTTATAAACTTTAATTAATTGTTTAACTTCTAACAACCCCCCATTTTTTTGTTTTTTTTTAATTCTTAATTTTTTTTAAAAAAATATTAACAAAATATACCAATTTTTCCCCTATTTTATTCGAATTGGTTTAAGGGTAACGTAAAATTATAAATCCTTTTTTTTAGTATGTCCCATTTTTTTTAAAAATACTAAAATAGGCTGGTTGGGGTTTTCTTCTTTTTATTTTTTATTTATATATTTGTTAAATTAACTTGATTTCCTAAAATGTATAACCTTACATTAAACGATTACATAATAGATTATTTATAAAAACTTAATAAATTTGTTTTTTTTTTTTTTTATAGAAAAAATTAAAAATTTAAAGTTTTTTTACATACCCACTCGAACATTTTAACATTCCCTAGAAATGATAACATTAAAACAACCGGACACGATTTTCCCCTTTATCTCCCATACAAAATAATAAATCTTAGGGGGGCCCATCACTTTATCCTTGCTTTATAAATCTTCCCTGCCCCTCCGAAAGGTGGAAACTTACCAAAATTTTTTCCCATCTCCTTTTTGAACCTATTACAAATTATTATACATTTATTTTTAAAAAATAAAAAACGTAAAATTTTTTTTTCTAAAAAAAATGTATATAAAAAATAAACAAGTAGTTTTTTTTAATCTCAGAGGATTGTTAAATACCCAAGGCAATTCAATTAAACCAAGAGATCAGTTTTATCAAAACCGACAATTTATTTTTTTTTTTTTTTGAAGAATATGTCCCCCCCCCAATAAATGGTAAATGTTAATATAACCCCCCTCCAGACGTTTTTTTTTTTTTTTCCCAAGGGTGTTATGGGTAAACAAAAATGGGGGGTAAAAATAAAAAATTGGTCCCGATTTAAATTTAATTATAAAACTGTGTAATATTGTTTAAAATCGAAGTTTTCCATATTAATAATATATAAACCACTTTTTTTTTAAATATAAGTTAACAATACCACTTGTCCTTTCCCTTGTTTCAATATTTTTTTTTATTTTTTTTTTAAACAACCTTGGACGACATTGACAACTTTTTTACCTAAAAGATCCTACCATAATCAGATTTCTTCTGGTGTTTTATATTTCCAGGTTGCCAGATTTTAAGAAACAGGTGCCAGCCCTAAGGCCCTTTTAAATAATGCCACAACCCCTGTCCACCAAGAAAAAAAAAAAAAATAAGTAATAATTTAATACTAAAATAAATCTTTAATATTTGTGGGTAAATAAATATAATATTAATATATATAATTTTAAAATTATTATATTAATATCCCAATTTTACGGCCAGTTAAACAATATAAAATTGCCAATAAAAATATTTTTATAATGAAAAACTTTTTTTTTTTTTTTCAATTTTTTTCTTTTACAAAAATGTTTTGAACGGCCTAAGGCGTAAATTCCCGGCCCCCTTTGGTTTTTTTATAATCAAAATAAATTTAAAAAATTTTTTAATTTATCAACCTATGTTTTTATTTTCGAAGAATCACCGAACAAAATATTCGCGCCCGGTAAAAAATAGTCGCCCCCGTGGAACCAAAAAATATCCCAACCAAAAAATTAATCCTCGAAAACATTATAAATCGCGTGGGGAAATAAAATTTTTATCGGCATATTTTCCGCCCAGTAAAATGAAAAATTTAAATAGCCAAGTAATTTTTTTTTTAATTTATAAAATAAAATTAAGTTTATATTTTTTTTTTTCAAGCAATATAATATTTGTTCTTTAAATTTAATAATAATTATTAGTAAAAAGAATTTTTTAAAAAAAAAAAAAAAATATTAAAAAAATTTTTGGGTTTAATTTTTTTAAGTTAAAAAAAAAAAAAAATTTAAAATTTTACCTATAAAATTTTTTAAATTAAATTTGGGAAAAAGGAAAAATTAAAAAATTCAATGAAAAAAACCTTTAAAGATAATTTTCCAAAAATCCCCGAAATTAAAGATAATTTTTGCTTTCTAATTTTTCCCCTTTAAACCCCTTTTTTAAACCCCCCACTGTTTTTTTCTTGTTTTTTTTTTTTTTTTATTTTGGAGGTTTTTTTTGGATTTTTTTACTATTTCTTTTTTACTTATTTTTTTTTCCCCGGGAAAAACTTTTAAAAAAAAATGTTTAAAAAATGTAAAAAACGGGGCCCCCCCCGTCCCCCAGTGACCCGTAAAAAAAAAGTAAAATTTTAAAAAAGAAAAATTTAAAAAAATGAAAAAAACCCGGAAAATTTATTTTAATGCTTTGCTAGGTTTTAAAAAAAGGGGGGAAAAATGATTATAGATTTAAAAATTTAAAATTTTTAAAAGCAATATTTCCCCAAAAGCGGGGTTTAAAAAAGTACGGCGGTTTAATTTTCCCCCCTTAACCCAAAAAATGGTTTTTAGGTTTTTTCCCATTTTTTTTTTTGGGCCCCCCCGATATTCTAAAACCCGCGAATTTTTTTTTTGGTTTGGGGGTTAAAAAAAAAACTTTTCGGGGAAAAAATTCCCCAAAAAAAAACCCCAATTTTTTAAATTTAAGTTTTTCATAAACATTTTTTTTAAAATTTTTTTTTTTTTTTATCCAAAATTTTAAAACTTCCCGGGTTTAATTTTCCAGGTCCCAAAACTATAGGGTTTTTTTTTTCCCGGTCCCCCTCCCTTTAAAACTAAAAAAAGAAACGAAATTCCCCCTCTTTAAAAACAATTTAAAAAATTTTTTTTTTTTAACCTATACTCCCCTTTATTCCCCCCCGCAAAAAAAAAAAAAACACCCCCCAATTTTTCCCGGAAAAACCCCCACGGCCCAAAACCTTTTTTTTATCAAGGGCCCGGGTTTTTTTAAATAGAAAAAAGGGCCCCTTGGGGTCGCGTTGGGGATTGCAAAAAAAAAACAATTTTTTTTTAAAGGGAAAGGTTTTTTTTTCACTGGACTTTCCCGACCCCTAAAAAGTAAAACCTTTGGGACTAAAATTCAAAATTCCCCAAAATTAAAAAATAAAAAACAACCCAAAAATTTTTTTTCCTTTTTAAAATAAAATTAAAAAAAATTTTTAAAGTAAAAATTTTTGGGGGCCCCTGCCCTTTTTAAATTAAAAGAATGGGGTTTTTTGCTTTTTAAAACCCGATAAATTTGATTAAAAAGTGAAAAATTCCCGGTCCCCCTTTTAAAAACCCCCGTCCCCCCGCTTTTCTCCAATTTGGAAAAGGTCCCCCCCATCCCCAATTTAAAAACAAACTGATTTTTTTTGAAACATTAAATTACTTCCCCAAAACCCCGCCCAACCCTTTTTAAAATTTTATACCATTTTTTTATATTAAAAAAAAAAAAAAAAATTTCACTTAGTTTTTTTATAACCCCCCGGCCCCGTTAAAAGTTTTTAATAATGATTTACAATTTTTCATTCGATTTATAGGTTTTAAAAAAAATTTCTAAAAAATATTAAAAAATTTAAGAAAAAAAATAAAAAGTTAAATTTTTTATATCAAAATTTTTTAAAATTTTGGGCCAAAACAATTGATTTAGAATTTTTTTTTTTTTCTTAATTTATTTTAAAAAATTTTTTTAAAAGGTTTTTTTATTTAAAAAAATTAAATTAAAAAAAGTGTTTTTTTTTAATATTTTTAAAATTTTTTTTTTAAATTGTTTTTTTATTGGGGTTTTTTATATTTTTAAAACCCTTTTTTTTCAAAATACAAATTTTAAAAGTGAAAAAAAAACCCCCCGTTAACCCAAAGTAAAAAAAAAAAAATTTAAAATTTTTCAATGAACAACAAAAAAAAATAATTTTTCCTCGGGTTTAAAGGAAATCTAAAAATCCCATTTTTTTAAAAAAAAAAATTTTAAAATTTTCCCCAAAATTTTTTTTTAAAATTGTAAAAAGCCCTTAAAAAAAAATTTTAAAAAATTTTTGTAAATTTGGAATTAAAATTTCTTATTTTTGTAAGGGGCTTTTTGGAAAAAGGGGGTTAAAGGAAAAAAAAATTTTTCAAATTTTTTTTTTTTGGATTTTTCAGGAACCCCTTTGCTTTTTTTTTTTGAAAATTTTTAAAAAATTGTGGGTGCCAAATAAAAAATCCAAAAAATTAAAAAGTTTTTTTTTTTTTTTGCTTTTTTTTTTTTTTTTCCCCTTTTTTTTTGTAAATTTTAAAAAAAAATTTTTTTTAAAAAGGGGATCCAAATTTTTTTTACATTTTTTTTTTTGGCCCTTTTTTTTTTTTAAAATTTTTAAAGGGAATTTTTTTTTTTTTTTACTTTTTTTTTTTTAAACCCCAGGTAATTTTTTTTTTTTAATTTTTTTCATATACACCCAGAAAGGTTTTTTATTTAAAAATTTTTTTTTAATTTGTAAAAAAGAAATTTTTTATCGTATTTCCCAAAATTTTCAATTAAATTAAAAAAAATAGTGGGGGGTTTTAAAAACCCCGCTATCGATAAAAAAAACCCCCGTATAAATTTTTTCAATAATTATTTTCGTTAAAACCGCGGATTATCCAAATCGTTAAATTAAATGACAGGATTGTGAGAGTACAGTTGGGTAATTTTGTACCCTTTTCAATTAATTAAAAATTTAAATTTTATAATGCTTTTTTTTTTTTAATATTTTTTTATCTTTTTGGGCTTTTTTTTTTTTTTGGGGCATTTTTAGGTTTTTTTTGTTAAGGTAAATTTTTTTTTTAGGTTTTTAGGGTATTAAAATCCCAGCCCCCACTTATTTATTTAAAAATATCAAATGGTATACTGGTTTTAGTGGTTTGGTAAAAGTGGAGGAAATTACAAACTCGCGGTGGCACCTTTTGTCGAAATGCTTTTTCTTCAAAAAATTTTTTTTTATTTTCCCTATCACCAGCCAATTTTTTTGGGTAGGTACGGTACCCTATTAGAATAGTTTGAGTATTATATATTTTAGACTTATTTAGAAAAAATTTAAAAAAAGGGTTTTTTTTTTTTGGGTTTTTTTTTATTAGCTATTGCTATCAGGAATCATTCTGGAATAATAGCCAAAATGGTACATTACTAAAAGAATCATTTTGTTATCTCATGGAATGTTTTTTTCTACCAAAGTAATAAGTTGCATGTAAAAATACAAAAGTCTAAAAAAATTTTACACTTCCATCATATCGAACACAAGTGTAAGGGAAGTGTGAGTCTACTTTAAAATGTTTTCTTCCTGGGAAAATGTTCAAAGTTACAAAATGGTTGTTTTTTAGTTTTTTTTTTTAAAAAATTCCCAAAAAAAATAAGAATTTTTCTTGCGTAAACCAGGTACGTCCCGCGGCAGTACCTAACCACGTATCCCAAAATAATTTCAGGCCGGGACTTCCTCTAGCATAATTCAACAAAGCTCCGGTAGTATTTTTTAAAAATTTTAAACTCTGTTTTCTGTCTTTTTTTTGATGAA
>JAIWJD010000289.1:0-12288 GCA_022818045.1 Neotoxoptera formosana | reverse complement strand
TTTTTTGATGTTTTGATGATGAGATGTGGTGATTGAAAATTTGTGTTTTGTTGATGATGTTGTGAAGATGATTGTGTGGGATGATGTGATTTTGTTGATGATTTGTTGATTTGTTGATGTTTATGATGATGTTTGGATTTGATGAAGTTGATTGTGATTTGTGATGATTGTTGTGTAGTTTGAGTGGGATTGATGATGATTTTTTGAGGTGGTGTTGAAGATTGTTGATGTTTTGTGGATGTTTGAGTGTGTGTATGATGTTTGTTGAATGTTGGATTATGGTGTGATTGATGTGTTGGTTGATGATGTTTGATGATTGATTTGTGATTGTGATGTTTATTGATGTGTTGATTATTGAAATTGTTGTGGGTTGATGGATTGTGATTTGGATTGAAAGATGAATTTTTGAGTTTATGATTGAAATTTGTTGGATGGTGAGAATGATTTGATGATGATTTTGTTGTGATGTTGTGTTGATTGTTGTTGATGATGAGGATGATGATTGGAAGATGTGTTGAGATGTTGTGATTTGATTGGTTGGATTGAGATGTGAATGAGTAGATGATGGATAGATGTTGATTGATGTTGTATGTTGTTTGGGATTGAGATGTGATTGTGATTTTAGGATTGATGGATGGATGTGTTTGTTTTGTGAAATTGTGATGGATTGTAGGTATGGATGAAGAGTTTGAGATTGTTGTGGGATTGTGTGATGTTGTGTTTGTGATGAATATTGATGTGTGGAGTTATGTTGATTGAATGATGTTGATTGATTTACGAATTTGGTGGATTGTGATGTGATGATGTGTTGTGTGTTGAGGTTGTGTGAGATGTGATGGGTTGATTGGATGAGTGAGTTTGTGATGGATGTGATGTTTGATGATGATGGATGTGGTTGTGTTGTTTGGTTGTGTGATTGTTGTATGAATTGTGATTTGTGAATGATGATGTGGAATTGATGATTTGGTGAGTGGAGATGAATTGTGTTGATGTGTGGATGTGATGGTGTTGTGTGTGAATTTGTGATGTGTTGTGTGTGATGGTTGGTGATGTGATTGTGAGGTGTTGGATGTATGGTTGTTTTGATGTTGATGAATTGATTGGTGTGAAGATGTTGTTGATGTATGATGATTTGATGATGATTTTTGTGATTGTTGATGGTGTTTTGTGAATGAGAATTTGTTGATGAATGAGTGATGGGATGTATTGATGGGATTTGATGTTGTTGATGGTGTGATGTTTGTGATGTGGTGGAATGAGAATGAATGGATGTGTTGATTTTGGATGTGGATGATGTTGATGTTGATGTTGGTTTGATTGTGAAATGTGTTGTGATGTGTTTGGATGTTGATTTTGTTTGTGTGAATTGATTGGTTTGTGATGTGAATTGTGATGTGGTGATTGATGGTGATGTTGATTGTGTGGTGTGAATTTTTGATGAGTTTGATGGTGTTGTGTGAATGATTTGTAGATTGATGTGATATTGATTGATTTGGATTGTGATGTGTTTGATGCATGTGTGATGTGATGTGTTGTGATTGATTGAATGATGGTGTTGGATGTTGATTGTGATTGTGTATTTGGTTTTGTGTGTAGATGTGTGATTGATGTGATTTGATGTGTTTGATGTATTGGTTGTGTGATGATTGTGTGATGTGTTTGATTTGTTGATGTTGAGTTGTTTGATGATGTGTTTTTGGATGATGATTTTGATGTGTTTGGTGTTGTTTGGTGATTGTTTGATTGATTTTGTGATGATTGTGGTGTGTGGATTGTTTGTGTGTGTGATTTTTTTTGTGTGTGGTGGTTTGATGTTTTGAGTTTTGATGATGTGGTGTGTGATGTGGTTGATTTGGTTGGTGATTGATTTGTGTGATTGTGTTGATTTGAATTTTGATGGAGGGATGATTGATGATGATTTTTGATGTGTTGGAATTTTGTTTCTGTGTGTGATTGTTGATTTGTTGATGATTGTGTGTGTTTTGTTGTGATGTTTTTGGTATTTTGTGAATTTTTTGTTAGTGTTTTATGATGTGTTTGGATGTTTTGTGAATTTTTATTGTTTGATGAGTGTTTAGTGAGGATTTGATTGATTTTTGTGTGATTGTTTGTTTTTGAATTTGAGTTGTTGATTGGATTTTGAGTTGGTGTTGTTGTTTGTGTTGATGGGTTGATGTGTTGTTTGTGTGGTTTTATGGGTTTTGTGTTTTTTGTGATGTTTGGTGGTTGTGATGTGTGGGTGGTTGGTGGTGATTGGTTTTTTTGGTTTAAATTTTAGAAAGGGGATGTTGGAATTTTGTTGTGGTGAATTGTGGATGGGGAAGATGTATGATGAAAAAAAAATTGTGTGAAAGATTGGTGAAAGTGAGAAATGAATGAAAAAAGAGAATGTGGTGTTGTTGTTGGTGATATGGAAGATTGAAATGAATAGAAAGAAGTTGAGTGGGAAGATGAATGTGAAAAAGAAATTGGAGTGAGAAGAAAAAAGTGAAGGGTTTGAGAAAATGTGAAAGAAATTGAAGGAAATGTGTGTTGTTTTTGAGTGGGGATTTGAAATGGTTGGTGTGGAGAATTGATGAGTGTTGGAATGACTTGATGGGGTTGGGAGTGATGAAGCGGAGAAGAGAGGTGAAAGATGGGAGAGAAAGAATGGATTGATGGTGAAAGTATTTTTCGAATTGAGTTGAGGGGGTTGGGAACAAAGAAATTTGAGAAGGTGTGTGGAAAATGTTTTGGGATGTGTGAAGGTGATTGATGTGAGATGTTGTGAGTGAGATGGAAAAAAGGGAAATGAGAGGTGTGTTTTGATTGATTGAAATGGGAGTGAGGGAATGATATGAAATTTTGATGAAGTTGGGGAAATTTTGGTTGAATGAAAAAAAAATTGATGGAAAAGAATTTGTGAGTGATTTGAAAGAATGAGCGGTGAAAGGAAAATGGGTGATGTGAAGTTGAGAAGTGAAGAGTGACTGACATTTTTGTGAAATTTGAAGAAAATGGATTGGTTGATGGAAAAGGATGATTGTGGAGAAAAGGAAGTGAAAAAATGGTGAGTTTTGGGAAGGATGAAAATGGAATGGATGAAGATGAAGGAAAGGGAAAATGAAGATTTGATGAAGAATTGAATGAAAGAAAGATGTGGAAATGAGTTTGAAAAGGATTTTTGATAACATGATGTGATTTGGAAAGATGAAAAATTGAAAAATTGTGGAAATAAATGAAATGGAAGTTTGTGTGAGATGGAAATGAAAAAGGGGAATGTGATGAAAATTCGAATGTTGGAAATTAGAATTGGATTGAGAATGAATGTGGAATGTTGAAATTTGGTGGAAGAGGATTTCGGGTGAATGTTGGAAAAAGAAAATGAAGAAAAAAAGAGAATTGAATTGAGTGAGAAAGAAGATGGATGAAAGGGGAATTGGGATGGATTGAATGTGAAAGAAGAAAAAGGAAGGAATGTGTGGAAGAAATGGAAAGAGTTTTGTGTGATGAGGCATGGGAAGAGATGATGGAGGATTTTGGTTGAAATGAAATGTTTGGACACAAAATGTGAACAAGGGATGAAGTGGAGGGTGAAGAAAAAGAAAGAAAAGAAAGTGAATGAGTGTGGGTGAATTCTGAGAGAAAGAAGGGAATGAAGTGGGTGTGTGATGTTGAGTTGGATGAGTGAGTGATGAAATTGAAGAGGGTGATGAATGTAGATTGGAATTTGGATTTGGAATGACAGTTGAGGTGACTTGGGTGTCGTGATGTGAATGGAAATTGGGGAATTGTGTGAGAAAAAGATGGGAATTTTGAAGATTGTGGATGAAATTGGAGGTTGAATTGAAAGAAAAGTTGGGGTGATGTGTGATTGAAAGATGGTGGAATGAATGTGATGTGTTGAGAGATTGGTGTTGATGGAGGAAAATTGGATGAGACTGAGAGAGAAAGATGAATAGAACAAGAATGAATGGAATGGGAGGGTGGAAGAGTTGTGAGTGGTGAATCGAACTTGTGCATTGGTGTGGAATGATGTTGAGAGCGGAATGGAAGACATGATGAGTGAAAGAGGAAGGGTTGAATAGAAAATGTGTTGGTGAAGAGAAATGGAAAATGGTGTGTGGATTGGGTAGTTGAAATGAGTTGACTGTATTTGAAATGAAATGTGTGAGTGTTGGAAGAAAGGTGTGTGATGAGTGAGAATGTGGGAATGTGTGGAAAATGGATGATGAATGAGAATGTGGATGTTTTGATGAGGTGTGAGTGAATATGAGAGGACGAGTGGTTGTGTGAAAATGGTGAAGTGGATGATGTGTGTTGTGTGTGTGAGTGAATGAGAGGAAAAAAAAAATGAGAAGGGTGAAAGGTTGAAAAATGAGAAATGAAAGGGAAGTGTTTGATGGATGGATGGGGTGATAAATGTGTTTTGTGGGGGTGCGGCATGTGGGAGAATGAAGGAAAAAGGGAATTGAAAGATTGAAAAAGTGTCGGTGAATGTGGTTGAATGGAAGGAAAAAAAAAGGATTTGAGTTGTTGAAAAGAATGAGAAGGTGGGTGAAAAGATGAAAGAAATGTGAAAAAGTGTTTTCGAAGTTGTGTGTGTTGTGAGGGACCAAGATGTGAGATTGATTGACGGTTGAACATTGTTTGATATGAGTGAAGTGGGGATTTGATGATGCGAAATGTGTGTTGATTGTGAAAATGTTGAAAAAGGGTGAAAAAGATGGGGATGTGGTGATGGAATGGAAAGGTGAATGGTGAAGAAAATGAAATGAATTTGGGTTGAAGGGAAAGGGGAGGAAATTGTTGAGAAAATGAAAAAATGAAATGGGAGGTGATTGATTGAATTTGAAAAGTTAGATGAATGATGAAATTTGTGGATTTGAAGTTGGATGAAAGAAAATTGAATAATGAAGAATGATGAGAGTTTTGTGAAATGTGATGAAAAGAAGAAAGTGTGTTGGAGAAACGGAAAGAGTGAATTTTGAAACGGATGGGGGTATGATTGAAGAAGGTTTGAATTTGAATGTGAGGATGTGTGAAAAAAGAGGGAATTGTTTGTTGAAACATGGAGGATGAAAAGAAAAGAATTGGATGAATGAGAAAATGTTGATGCGAGATGATTGAATGATGATTTGAGGAAATATGAAGAGATGAAACATGGAATTGATGTGGAATGAAAAATGATTTGATGAAAAATTGAAGGGAGTGAAGAGGAAGAATGGTGTGTGTGGAATGGATGAATAATGGAAAAAGTGAGGGAAGTGAGGGGAAAGGAGAAATGTGAAAAAGAGAAAAAGATGAAATGGAAATGAAAAACTTGGCCTGGGGAAGTGTGAAAGAAAAAATGGAGGTGAATGCAAGAAGATGAAAAGAAATGATTTGATGAAATGAAGTTGGACATTTGAGTGGGAGAAAGTGATGATTGAAGTGTGTGAATGAAAATGAAATGAGTGAGATGTTGAGATGAATGTGAAGGAGTGGAAGTTGATTGAATTTGATTGGGTGAAGAATATTGAAAAAAATGATGAGGAATTGGTAAAATGATGGTGAAATGAAGTGGGAAAGCCGAATGATTTGGAGTTGAGGAAAAGGTGTGGGGAAAAAATTGTTGGTGGTTGAAATGTTTGGGAATGGGGGAATTTGTGTAAATTGGGTGGGAAAAGAAAGGGGGTTGGGATGGGTTAAAAGGGGGGTTTGGAAAAGGAATTTGGGGTTTTGGAGGGAATGATGGTGGGGGGGGTTTGGGGGAAAGTTAAAATTTTGTGGAGGGGAAATGTAAAATTGGGGAAAGGGAATGAAAGGGATGTGGTGGGGTGTTTAAAAAAAAGGTTTTTTTTTGTGGGTTGTTGGGTTTGGGGAAATGTTTTTTGAAATTTTGGGGGGAAAAATTGGGGTTTGAAATGTGATAAAAAAAATGGGGAAAATTGAATGGGGGGGGTGATTTGGGGATGGGGATGGGGGGGATAAAGTGATTTGGTGGGGTTTGGGGGGGGTGAGGTTTAAAAGTGGTAAAAAATTTGGGGGGGGTGTGGGGGGATGGGAAATTGTTAAATGGGGTGTTTTGATTTGGGGGTTTGGGGGGGTTTTAAAATTGGGGGTGTTGGGAATTTTTTGGGAAAAAATGTTGAAGGATGTTGGGATAAAGGGGAAAAATTGGGGAAAAATTGATGGATTAAAACTTTTTTTTGGTTTAAAAAGGGGGGAAGGTGATAAAAGGGTAAAAGGGGTGGGGTTTTGGGTTTGGTGGGAAAAATGGGGGTTCAAAGGGTTTGTGGGGGAAATTTTTGGGGGATTGGGGTAAAATTGAAAAAAGGTGGGATGGGGTTGTTTTTTGATTTGAGGGGTGTGTGTGGAGGGGGAGGAAGAAAAATTGGGTGATGGTTTGGTGGGATTTGTTTGGGAAAATTGGTTGGTTTTGGTTGAAATTTGGGTGGGGTTTTTAAAATTTTTAAAAATTTAAAGGGGTTTTGTTTGGAAAGGTTAAATGGGGGGGTGTTGGGAAAATTTTTTTGGGATGGGGAAGGGGAAAATGATGGGGGAAAAATTTGTTTTTGGTTTTTGGGGTTGGGGAGGGGTTTTGGGGGTTTTGTGATGGGTGAAAATGGGGGGTTTTGTGATGGTTTTGGTGGGTTGGGGAATGGAGGGTTTTGTTAAAGGTGATTTGAAATTTTGGGGGAAAAGTTCGAAAAAAAGGGGTTTTGGGAGGGAGGAGGGGGGAAAATGGAAGGTGTGGTTGATGGGGAAAGGGAAGGTTGAGATGGATTTTGGGGGAATTTGATGGGAAGGGTTTTTGGGAAAAAGGGTTTTTGGTTTGAAGGGTGTGTTGTGGGAAAAAATTGGGGGTGTTGGGGAAAATGAGAAGGTGATTTTGGGAAGGAGTGTGGGGGGGGGAAAAAAAGGAATTTTGTTGGGGGTGTGTGTGGGGGGTTTGGTTGAAAAAGGGTGTGTTGGAGGGGGGTGTTGGGAAATGTGTGGGAAAATTTTTGGTTGGGGGGTGTTTGAGGGAAAAGAAAATTTGGGGGGAAAGGGTTGGGGGGAATTTTTGGTGAGGGAGGGTTAAATTGGTTTTGGTTGGGGAAAAAAGAAAAAATTTGGTTTTGGGTGGGTTGTGGTGGGGTTTTGGGTTTTGGATAAAGGTGGGGGATTGGGTTTGGGGGGAAATTGTTTGGTGAAAATTTAGTGAAGATTTTGGGTTTAAATTGTAAATGATGGGTAAATTGTTAAATGTTGAAGGGGGGTTGTAAAATTAAAAAAATTGGGGGGGGTTTTGGGGGGGGGTGGGGGGGGGTTTTTGGGTGGAGGTTTTTGGAATGATTAAAAAGTTAAAATTGTTGGTGTGTGTGTTTTTAAAGGTTTTGTTTGAGTTGGGATGGGGTTTGGGGAAAATTGGGGTTTGGGGTTGTTTGATGGACGGGGGTGATTTTGGGTTTTAAAAAAGGGGAAAAAAATTTTTTTTTGAGGGTGAGGGAGTTGGGGTGGGTTTTGGGGAGATGGGGGAAAGGGATTTTGAGGGAAAATTTGGGAAAAAATGGGTTGGGGAAAAAAAAGGGAAAAATTTTGAGGGGAAAAAGGGGTTGGTGGGAAATTTTGGGGTTAAATTGTGGGGAAAATTTGGATTGGGAAAGGGGTTTTGGGGTTGGTTGTTGGGAAAGGTGGGAAAAAAAGGAATTTTGAAAAAAAATTTTGATTGAAGAGGGAATGTAAATGGGGTGTTTAAAATTTTTTGAATTTAAATTTTTGGGTGAATGAGGTTAAAAAATGGGAAAAATTTGGTTTTGGGGGAAAAATAAATAAAGTTGGGGAGGGGTGATAAAGGGGAAAAAATGTGGGGGGAAAAAATGTTGGTGGGGGTTTTAAAAAGGGGGTAAATTTTTAAAAATGTTGGTTTGGTTTGTGAGTTTGGGGAAAAGTTGGGTAGGGAGGGGAAAAAATTTGGTTTTTGGGTGAAGGAAAAGTGGGGGGTTTTTAAAAAATAAAAGGGTGTGTTAAATTAAAAGGTTTGTGTTTTTTTGGTTTGGGTTTTGGTTGAAAATTTTGGGGATATGTTTTGAAGGGGAATGGGTGATTTTTTTGGGAAATGGGGGTTGAAAAAAATTTTGGGGGTTGTGGGGGAAAAGGATTTTGAATAAAATTTTGTGTGGGAAAGGGGGGGGAAAATTTTGAAAAATTGTGGGAAAAAAAGGGGGGGTTTGGGTTAAATTTAAAATTGGGAAATTTTGGGGTTTTGGTGGTTGGGGATGGTGGTTAAAAAATTAAATTGCTGGATGGTTTGGGTAAAATTTAAAATGGGAAATTGGGGTTTTTAAAATGGTTTGGTTTGGGAATTGGGGGGGGGGGGGGAAATTGGGGAAAAGGGTGATGGGAATGGAGGATGTTGTGGGGGAAAAAGTAAAAAAGATTTGGGAATGAAGGGGAAAATAAAAAAGGGGAGTTTGGGGGTGGGGGGTTTGGGTGGGGGAAAGGGTTGGGGGGGGAAAAAAAAAAGGGTTTTGGGAAATGGTGTTTTGGAAAAAAAGGGGTTTGTTGGAAAAAAAATTTGGAAAAAGGGGGAAAGGGATGTGGTTGGATGGGGGTTAAATTTAAATGTTTGTGAAAATTGGGGGGAATTGATGGGGGGGTTTTTGTGGTGGGTTGTAAAGGGGGTGGGGGAAGGGTTGGTTGGGGTTGGGGAAAATGTTTTGGGGAAATTATAAATTGAATTGGTTTTTTTGGTTGAAAATGGGGGATTTGGAAAAAATTGTGATTTTTGGGAAAAAGTTGGGGTGGGGGAAAAATGTTGTGGGAGGGTGGTTGATTTGTTTTTGTATTAAAATGTGGGTTTTGAATGTGTAATAAAAATTTGGGGTGTTTGGAGGGTGGGGTTGGGTTTGGTTAAAGGGAAGGGATTTTGTAAAAAATTTGTTAAAATTTGGTTTTTTTGGGGGTTTTTTGGGGGAAGGTGATGGTGGGGATTTTGGGGGTTGGGTGGGGATTTGGGGGTGGGGTTTTAAAAAGTTATGTTTTGGGAAAAAAATGGGAATTTTGGTGGGAAAATAAAGGAAAGGGGGAAAAAAAAATTGTGGGTGGGGGGGAATGTTGGTGAAAATTTGTGGGAAAAGGGGGAAAAAATTTTTTTGGGATTTGGGGTTTGTTGGGGGTTGGGTTTGGTTTGTTGTTTGGGGGTTTTGGGGGAAAAATTTTTTGGTCAGGGGTGGTGGGGGGTGTGGGGGAAAATTTTATTTTTTGGTTTTTGGAAATGTTTTTTTGGGTGGGGAAAAATGTGGGAAATTTTTTGAAGGGGGGTTTTGTTAAAAGGGAATTGGGTGTTTTTGGGGAAAAAAATGGGTTTGGTTTTTGAAATTTGGAAAGGGTTTGGTTTGGGGAAATTTGGTGGGGAAAAAATTTGTGGGGGGGGTTTTAAAAGGGTTTTTTTTGTTGGTGTTTTGGTGGGGAAGGTGGGAAAAGTTGGGAAAAAAGAGAGGGAAAGGGAAATAAAATTTTAAAAATTGAAAAAGAAAAAAAAATTTTGTTTTGAAAAAGGGGATTTTGTTGGGGTTTGTGGGTTTTTGGAGGGAAATGGTTGAAAGGAATTGAAAAAATTTTGGGGTGGAAAAATTTTTTTTTTGGGAAATTTTAAGAAAAAAGGAGGATCTGGTTTAAAAAGGTTTGTGGGTTGAAAAAATTTGGGGGGGAAAAAATTTTGGAATTTGGGGAAAGGGGAAAGTGGTTTGGAAAATGGTTGGATTTGTTTTAAAATTAAAAATTGGTGGGTGGGAAATTTGGATGTTGGGAATGGTTGGGTTGTGTTTTTTTTTAAATGTTGATTTTGGGGAAAATTGTGTGTTTTTTGTGTAAAGTGATTTTTAAATTGGGGGTTTTTTGGAAAAGGTTTAAATTTTTGTAAATTTTGTGTTTTGGAAAAAAGGGGATTTTTGAAAGGGGTTTTGATGGAAATTTGGTTTAAAAAATTTTGGGTTGGGAGGGTTTTGGACGTGAAAAATTTTAAATTTTTGGTTTTGTGGGGTTTTTTTTGGGGGGTGGGAATTAAATGATGGTAAAGGTTTTTGAACTTTTTTGGGATGTTTTGGTGGTTTTGGGGAAATTGGGGTGTTTTTTGGTTTTTAAAAAAATGGTCGAGGGGTGGGGGTTTTTAAATTTTGGTTTTGGTGGGGGGAATTGTGGGTGGGGAAAATGAATTTTGGGGGGGGTTTTTTTGGGGTTTTTTGGGGGAAAGGGGGGGTTTTTTTTAAAGGGTTTTTTTTTGGGTTTTGGGGGGGTTTTGGGGGGGGGGGGAAAAAGGTGGAAGGGTTTTTGGGGGGGGGTTTTTTGGGGGGGGGGGGAAAAAAAAAAATTTTTTGGGGAAAAAAAAGGTTTTTTTTTGAATTTTTAAAGGGGTTTTTTGGGAAAAGGGTTTGGGGGGTTTTTAAGGGGGGATTGGGGGGGTTTGGGGGGGGGGTTTTTTTGGGGGGGGTGGTTTTGGTTTGGGAAAAAGGGTTTTTTTAAAAAAAAAAAGGGGGAAAAAAAAAAATTTTTTGGGAAAAAAAAAAAAGGGGGGGTTTTTTTAAAAAAAAAAAAAAGGGGGGGGGGGGGGGAATTTTTTGGGGGGGAAGGGAAAAAAAAAAAGGGGGGGTTTTTTTTTTAAAAAAAAAAGGGGGGGGGGAAAAAAAATAAAAATTTTTAAAAAAAAGATTTATTTTTTTTTTTTTAAAAAAAAAAAAAAGGGGGGTTTTTTGGTTGGGGGGGTTTTGGGGGGGGGAAAAGGAAAAATTTTTGGGGGGGGGAAAATTTTTGGGGAAAAAAGGGGGAAAAAAAAAGGGGGGGGGGGGGGAAATTTTTTGGGGGGGGGGGGGGGGAAAAAAAAAAAAAAAAGGGGTTTTTAAAAGGTTTTTAAAAAAAAAAAAAAAAATTTTTTTTTTGGGGTTTTGGGGAAAAAAAAAAAAAGGGAAAAAAAATTTTTTAAAAAAAGGGGGGAAAGGGTTGGGGGGTTTTTTAAAAAAATTTTTTTTTGGGGGGTGGAAAAAAAGGGGAAAAAAAAAAATTTTTTTTTGGGAAAAAAAATTTTTTGGGGGGGGGAAAGGGGAAAAAAAAAAAAAGGGGGGGGGGGAAAAAATTTTTGGGAAAAAAGGGGGTTTTTTTTTGAAATTTTTTTAAAAGGGGGTTTTTAAAAAGGGGGGGGTTTTAAAAAATTTTTTTGGGAAAGGGGGAAAAAGGGGGGGTTTTGGGGGGAAAAAATTTTTAAAAAAATTTTTTAAAAAAATTTGGGGGGAAAAAAAAAAAAAAAATTTTTTTTGGAAGGGGGGGGAAAAAGGTTTAAAAAATTTTTGGGGGGGGGTTTTTTTTTTTGGGGGGGGGTTTTAAAAAGGGGGTTTAAAAAAAAGGGGGTTTTTTAAAAAAGGGGGTTTTTTTTGGGGGGGGGGGGGGGGGGGAAATTTTGAAAAAGGGGAAAAAAGGGGGGGGGAAAAAAAAAAAGGGGGGGGGGGGGTTTTAAAAAATTTTGGAAGGGGAAAAAAATTTTAAAAAAGGGGGAAAAAAGGAAAGGGGGAAAAAAAAAAAATTTTTTTTTGGGGGGTTTAAAAGGGGGGGGGGAAAAAAGGGGATGATTTTTGGGGGGGGGAAAAAGGAAAGGGGTTAATTTTTGGGGGGAAAAAAAAAAAAAAAAAAAAAAAAAATTTTTTGGAAGGGGGAAAAAAAAATTTTTTTGGGGGGGGGAAAAAATTTTTAAAAAAAAGGGGGGGGGGGGGGGGGGGAAAAAAATTGGGGGGGAAAAAGGGGGAAAAAAAAAAAGGGGGGAAAAAAAAAAAAGGGGGGGGGGAAAAGGGAAAAAAAAAAAAAAAATTTTGAAAAAAAAAAAAAAAAAAGGGGAAAAAGGGGAAAAGGGGGGAAGGGGGGGATTGGGGGGGGGGGGGGGGTTTTTTTAAAGGGGGTTTTTTTTGGAAAAAAAAAAAAAATTTTGGGGGGGAAAAAAATTTAAAAAGGGGGGGGGGGAAAGGGGGAAAAAAAAAAAAAAAGGGGGGTGGAAAAAAAGGGTTTTGGGGGGAAAAAGGGGGGGGGGTTTTTGTTTTTTGTTTTGGGGGGGGAAAAAAAAGGGGGTTTTTGGGGGGGAAAAAAAAAGGGGGGTTTTTAAAAATTTTAAAAAAAGGGGGGGGGGGAAAAAAAAAAAAAAGGGGAAAAAAGGGGGGGGGGGGGAAAAAAGGGAAATTTTTTGGGGGTTTTTTTTTTTGGGGGGGTTTTTGGGGTTGTTTTTTAAAAAAGGGGGGGGGGGGGGGGTTTTTTTTTTTTTTTAAAAAAGGGTGAATTTTGGGGGGGGGGTTTTTTTTTGGGTTT
>JAIWJD010000288.1:0-12345 GCA_022818045.1 Neotoxoptera formosana | reverse complement strand
CCAGCCCCCAGTCCACCACCCCAGTCCACCCCACCCCAGTTCCCCCCCAGCAGTACACACCCAAAGCAACCACCCATCAACACTGTCACAGCTCACACACGCCACACAGTCAGTCAGTCCCAGCCACCACCCCCACAGTCCACACACCACACACCAGCACCACCACCAGCAGTCAGACACAGTCCCACCAGTCACCACAGTCCAGTCCCACACAGCACCACCCACCACAGTCACCAGTCACCCAGTCCCCAGCCAGCCACGTTCCACAGTCCACCACAGTCACACCACACCCAGTCACTCACCCACACCACACAGTCAGTCACAGCCACCACAGTCCAGCACCAGCACACACAGTCCCAACACACACACAGTCCAGTCCCAGTACACACCAGTCACCAGTCACACCCCAGCCAACAGCAGTACACCAGTCACACCAGTCACAGTCCTCCAGTCCAGACACACCACCAGCAGTCACACCCCAGTCACTCACAGTCATCCCAGTCCACAGTATCACACAGCACACAGCCACCCACAGTCCACCATCCAGAGCCACAGTCCACTCTCACCACCACAGCCCAGTCCACCACCAGTCAGTCACCCGCCCACAGCCACACAGCCACCCATCCAGCAGTCAGTCACTTCAGTTCCACCACACACCACGCAGCCACCCAGTCAGTCATCAGTCCCGTCACAGCACCACCCCACACACCAGTCACACCAGCAGTCACACACAGCAGCCTAGCAGCCAGCCAGTCAGTCACACAGCCACAGTCAGCAGTCACAGTCAACAGTCCACCACACACGTCCATCCAACCACCACCATCCACCCACCAGTCCAGCAACACACCCAGTTCCACCACACACAGCCACCCAGTCACACCCCACCACCACACCAGCAGTCCCCAGCTCAGCTCCACCCACCAGCACACGCACAGCAGTCACAGCACACCACCAGTCAGCAGCACAGTTCACAGCCACCAACATCCAGCCACCACAGCACAGTCAGCAAGTCCAGCCACAGCACAGTCTCACACCACAGCACCATCACCATCCCAGCAGCTCCAGCACGTCACCACACCAGACACCTACAGTCCACAGTCAGTCAGTCCACAGCTCCACACCCCACCAGTCCCAGTCACAGCACTCACAGTCCATCCCACACACAGCACACACCAGTCAGCCAGCCCATCAGTCACACCAGCCCACAGCACAGTCAGTCACAGTCAGCCACACTAGCACACCAGCTCAGCCTCATCCACAGCAGCACACACTCACAATCAGCACAGCAGTCACCCAGCACACTCCCAGTCACAGTTGCACCATCTCACACCTCACAGTCACACAGCAGCTCAGCCCACCAGCACAGTCACCTGTTCAGTCCACAGTCCACACCACTCACCCAGTCAAGTCAGTCCAGTACCCCACAGACAGCTCATCCAGTCACCGCCCAGTCCACACCAGCAACCAGCCACACAGCCATCCAGTCCCAGCACAGTCACACCCACAGCAACACCCAGTCCACCCAGCCCCACCAGTCAGCAGTCAACAGTTTCCACACATCCCGCATGCCCATCACACCAGACAACCATGTTACCCAGTCCCACAGTTCCAACCACAGTTTCCCAGTCACATGATATCAGTTTCCAGTCCACCAGTCAGGTCTCAACAGTACCACTAGTCACCACAGAGGCCAAGCAGCAGCAAGACAGTACACCTCAAACATCCTTTCAGCACCAGCCACCATCACCCACACCACAGCAGCCAGCCAGTCCAGTCCCCATGTCTAACCAGACAGCAGTCCGCCCAGCCCAGCACACCACCGCCAGTTCATCCCCAGCAGCCACCACACCCCCCAGCAACCTATGCTGTCTGCAGTTTTCAGTCCCAACACCACAAGCCCATTCAGAACTCGTCAACCAGTCACACAACACAGCAGATCCCAGCAGTTCTCAGCATCAGTCAGGCTACAACTCCACCTACCACCCCACTAGCAGAAACCAGTCCAGTCCCACCTGTCTCAGTCAAACCAGCTCAGGCAGTGACAGTACCCAACACCACCAGCAGACCCCAGCACCCCAGCCACACCCTACCAGTCCCGCAGTCCAGTCAACAGCCACAGCAGTCCCTTCACAGTTCAACAGCCCACAGTCCCAGCATCAAGCCTCCCCCACCAGCCCACAAGACAGTTCAGCAACAGACCAGACAGGCAAAGTCAGTTCACTGTCAGCACACTACAGCCACCAACACCCAGTCAAACCTGTCACAGCAGTTCTCCATCCAGAAACAGCCCACCCACCACAGTCCCACACAGTCCCCACCAGACCAGACAGTCCATCCCCACAGCCCCTACAGTTTCAGCAGCAGCACCAGTTCATTCCGCAGCAGTCCAGTCACCAACAACAGCAGTTCACAGTACACAGACCAGCCTGTCCACCCGCCCCCAGTTCTACAGACCCAGACAGACAGTTCCAGCCCCCCCACACAGCCCCACCCACACACGCCACCAGACAGCACCAACTCACCAGCCCCCCACACAGTAACACAACCCACCAGTACCAGCAGCACACTGCATCCCCACCAGTTACAGCCCAGTCACAGCTACCACCAGGTCACACACAGCAGCCCTGCCATCAGTCCCAGCCTCACATCAGCAACCCAGTTTTCAGCAGCTCCCACCTGTCACGTTCACAGTCATACAGTCATAAACACACAGCACAGTAACAGTACCCAGCAGCCAGCACCACTATGCCCCCAGCAGCACCAGCAGCCAGCACACTCTGTCCAGCCACCAGCACCTGCAGACCACCACACCTCCAGACAGTCACACAGCCAACAACAGTTCTACAAGCCATCACCCAGCCAGCAACAAGCCACCCACCCAGCCAGTACAACCAACCACAGAAGACAACAGTCAAGCCACACCACCACAGTTTCACAATGCCACCCACCAGCAGTAACCCAGCCAGTCAAACAGCCCCTACATACAGCCACAGCACAACCAGGAACACCCCAAACGCGCACAGCACACTAACCCACAAGTCACAACAACACCACAACACGCACACAGTAACACCCTCACAGTCAGACCTGTTCAGCACACCCCAGTACACACACTTGTCAGCACAACAGTCAGCACCCCAAGTTCCAGTTTCCCAGTCTACCACAGCCCAGTTCACACAACAGCAGCACAGCACCCATGCCAGCACCAGCAGTCCAGTCGTCACACCACCAAAAGCAGCCAGCAGGATCAGTCAAGAACCCCAGTTTCCAGTCCACCATCAACCCCCTCACACAAGTTCAGTCAAGTACACCCACACCCAGCCACACCCCAGCCACACAGCCCCATCTACCACACAAAGTTCGCACTGCACAGTTGTCAGCCCCAGCACCACAGTCAGTTCCCAGCAAAGTCAGCACACCCACTCCAGCACATGCACCCCACGTTCCATCCAGTAGACCCCAGTTCACCAGCACCAGTCCCAGCAGCAGCACCAGCAAACTCACCCAGCAACCACAGCAACACCACAGCAAGTCTAGTCCAGCACAGTTCACCACGACCCCACACCCCAGCCCCAACAACACCACAGCAACAGCCCAGCAAAGCCCCAGCCACCAGTCCACACATGTCAGTTACACAGACTGTCTGCATCCACTGTCAGTTCACCCACCCAGCCCACTACACACCTCCCACCCAACAGCCCCCCACCCACCACCAATCCCCCAGACAACCACAGCCCTCACAGCACCGCAGTTACACCCACCCAGGTCCACATGTACAGCACCCCAGCCAGTGAAGTCAGCACCCCAGTCCCATCTCGGCACGTCACCCACACACCAGTAACCAGCCACCCCAAGTCAGTCCACAGTCCAGTCAGCCACACACAGCAGTCTCACACCACCAGCCCAGTCACCAGCCTCAGATACCCCAGTCCACACCACAAGCTCGTCCGTCCAGTCCACAGCCAGCCACCAAGTCACACCTAATCCAGCAACAGCCCCACCACACCCCCACACCCCAACCCAGCACACCAGCAGACAGCCCAGCACAGACAGCCACAAGCATGTCCTGACCCGCAGAACCAGTCCAGCACACCAGCACCCTCAGTCACAATCACCACCTCACAGTTTTTCCCCCCCAGCACAGAGCTAACACACCAACAGCACAGCAGTTCATCTGTGACAGTCTCACCCCAGCAGTCCAGTCAGTTCACAGCAGCTCACAGCCACAGTGCCCAGTCCCAAGCAGCAGCAGCACACAACAGCAGCACAGTACCCCACCAGTCAGCCCCAAGCCCGTTTACCCACAGTCATCCCCAACAGTCAGCAACACCAAACAGCAGTCCCAGCAGTTCCAACACAGCCACCCACCCACCACGCCAGCACAGCTCTCACAGCTCCCCCAGCAGACTCTACAGCACCTGAACACATCACCTGCACAGCAATTCACAGCACACACAGTAACAGCAGACCCCACCTCCCCAGCCAGCAGCAGTTCACACAGCCCAGACCCCATCCCACTGATTTTTCAGTTCAGCCACCACACCAGCCACACCAGTTCAGTAGGTCCAAACACAGCCAGTCCAGTTCAGCAGCCAGCAGCACAGTCAAGTCCATCACAGTTTCCGCTCCACACAGACACCCCACAGCCCAACCCAGCACCAGTACAGCACAAGCCAACCAGTCCACACCACACAGCACCCCCCCACAGCCAGTCCTCTTTACCAGTCACAGCCCCACCAGTGCCAGACCAGCCAGCCGCTAAACTGCAGACCAGCAACCAGTCCAGCATCCCAGTCCCAGCATCATCCACACCCACCCAGCAAGTTTCCCCATCAGCAGTAAGCCAGCCCCCTGACCACTACCCACACCCAGCACTCCCACACCAGCAAATGCCACGCATCCAGCCCCCACAGGCAGCCAGCCAGCTCCAGTCCAGTCCAGTCACCCACCGTCAGTACCACCACCAAGTCTCAGTTACCACACACACTCCAGTTCCTTGTTCACCAGCAGTTCCCCCATTCCAGACAGAGCACACACACATACCCTCTCTCACACCCAGTTCAGCACCCACCAGTTTCACACCATCCAGCAGTTCACAAGTCCACCAGTCAGCACCCCAGCTCGCCCCTCTCACAAGCAGCACAGCATCACACCAGCCCCCAACACCAACAAAGGCAGCAAGCAGACAGCAGTTTATCAGCAGCACAGCCATCCCACAGCCCAAACGCAGGCAGCACCATCCACATCAGCATCTGAGACATCCAGGTCAGTCAGTCCACAACACAGTCACAGTCACTCCAGCAGCACCTAACTCTCCAGCAGTACTACCACCAAACCAAGCACCCCCAGCCCCCGTCAGCCCAGCACCCCTAGCCTCCCAACAGGTTTCAAGCACATCCCACACAGTCAGCCACACCAGCAGTTCGCAGTCCATCCAGCAGCCTCAACCCTCCCCACCAACTCCACATTCACCAGCAGTCAGCCAGCACTGGCAATCCACCACCAGCAGTCCAGTTCCCCCAGCACTCATACAGATCCAGTCCAGTCAAACCAGCACCTCAGACCACCACAGCCAGCCAATACAGTTCAGCAGCCCAGCACAACCAGTCAGTCCAGACAAAAGCATCGCCAAGCCCAACACACCCCCCCAGCAGTCAAGACAGCAGTCAGGTCAGCAGCAAGCAGCCACGCCCACCAGCCACAGCCCCACCAGCTACCACAGTTTCAGAAGCCAGTCCAGCCAGCAGCAACAGTGGTGGTCCGGGCGGGGGGGTGGAGGCCCACACCAGCAACAGAACAGTTCACGTTCACCCAGTTTCCCACCCACCACTACCAACCAGCAGATAGCCACAGTCAGGCACACCCAGCCCCTTACACACAGCAGACACACCAGCAGTCATCACAGCAAACAGTCACTGTCCAGTAAGCAAGTTTCAAGGCAGTTAGACTAGCCTGTTCAGCAGCACCGCTAGCTCATATCCCACCCCACCAGCAGTCCTGCCCCACACCAGTCGCCACCTTACAGCATCAAACAAACCACAGCACACCCACCTAGATACCCCTCCAAACAGCCACAACAGACACCCATAACAAGCACACAGTTCCATCCAGCCAGTTAACACACCCAACACCCTCAGCCACATCCAGCAGTCCCCCACACAGAAGAGTTAGTAACCATCAGTCAGGCCACCACCACACCCAACCCCCCACCCCCTACCCCAGCCAGCCAGTTGCACACCACCACACAGTTGCCAGCCATTCCCACAGCAAAGAACTCACCCACCAGTTGCCACCACAGCCCCACACTGACCCAGCCCAACCAGCACACCTAAACCGCACAACCAGATCTGTCTCAGCCTCCTGTCAGCCAGCAGCACAGTCTGCCACAACTGCCAGTTCAGCACCCCCCCACACACCCACAGTCCCCCACAGTACCAGTCCACAACACCCCATGCAACCGCCCCACCCATCCCACCACAAATCCCACCACCAACTACAAACCACCAACCTCATCAGTCCCAACCTCACCCCCACCACCAGTTCCATGTCTCGCTACCAGCAAACACAGCACAAGACAGGTGTGACACAGCCTGCACCACTCTTAACTGTCACATTGGGGCCATACACCCACAAATACAAATAAACACACTCACACACCAGCCAGAAGCATAGAACACGAATGCCCCTAACATCACAGTTCATTCTGTAATGAATATGTACTGGAACTGACATGGCACCTTCAACACATGAAAGATCTCCCACTGCATATGGGCAATTTTTTCTATCAACACATCCTACTTCGCAACACTAGCTCAGAAGACTACCTGCCTAACAACTGCAATGTGTCAAGGAATACCACTGCCTAATGATGCCAACATGTACTGGACTACTCTGATCAGACACAGGGATACCCCCCTCACCACACCAGTTACCAACACCCCAAAGCACCCCAAGCACTCAGTACACCCAGCCCATGCAGACCAACCCACAGCAACGCCAGCACACAGCCACACAGCACCACCCCACAACCATCGCACCCACCCACTCCACCACAGTTCATCCACCACAGCCAGTCACCCCAGTCCAGTCTTCACACACAGTCCAGTCCCCTGCCTACAGTCACACACTCAAACAGTTCACCTGCCCACCCCCAGCCAGCCACAAACATCACAGGCCTGCCACAGTCCAGTCAGTCAACCCAGCCTCCTCTAGACCCATCAGCCCACAGTCCAGCTTTCATCCACAGCACAGTTCAGCGTCAAGCAGTTCCAGCAATCCGCAGGCTAACCAGTCTGTTCTACGCACCACCAGACAGCACGCCCACACCATTCAGCCAGGTCACTCACACACAGCACACCAGCCGTCAAGCACAACACCCTGCACCAGCAGCCGACACCAAGTCACAGCCCTCCCACAGCACACAGCATCATCAGGTTCAGTTCCAAGTCAAGTCAGCAGATCAGCCCACAGAACCACCAGGTTCCTCGCAGCCCAGTTCCCAGTCCAGCACGACACAGACAGCAACTAGCAGTCACAGCCACAAGCAACAGAAAGAACCCAGCCAGCCACCAGCACAGTCAGCATCTCCCCAACCAGCAGTCTCAGCACCAACACCACAGTAGCCAGTCTCCACTACGCTCCACTGTTCCACCTCCTAGTCACAGTCACAGTCACCGTAAACCCACAGTCCAGCCACAAAAAGCAGCCACCAATCAGACCCCCCCAGTCACACTCTCCTTAAGTCAGGCCCCCACGCTCGGACCCACAAGCCAGCACCAGCCCAGCCCCTGCCCCCACATCACCAGGCACACGGCCCAGGCACAGTCAAGCCCCCATCACACACCAGTCACAGCCACCCCCACCCCCCCCACACACAGTTGCACAGTACATCCGCCCCCACCACAGCAGTCTCCAGCAGCAGCCCCATTCACACCAACAGAACAGCAGTTTCACAGCCCAGCACACCCACGACAGCAGCAGCACAACACAACAGCCCAGCAGAGCCAGCCCAGCCAGCCCAACAGCCCCCAGCTCAGCCAGCGCACACACCAGCCACAACACACAGTCCTCACAGTCACCAGTCAGCATCCCCACACCGTCATCCACCAACCACCAGCAGTCTGCCACACCACAGTTCCCCAGCCACTGTCAGTCAGCCAGTCCACCAGCCACCCCAGCACCCAGCCACACAGCCAGTCAACCCACAGCCACCAACCACCAGCACACAGCCTGCTGTTCAGTTCATCACCACCCGCCCAGCACCACATCACACAACAGCAGTTCCAACATCACAGCACCCAGCAGTCAACCACACCAAGCAACAGCCAGTACACCAGCCCAGCACCAGTTCAACAACACACCCTCAACCAGTCACAGCACAGCAGTCCACACACTACGTCTCCAGCCAGCCCACACAGTTCATGCACCACAGGCACACACAGTCCCAGTCCAGTCACAGTCCACACCACAACAGCAGGTTCAGCAGCACACACACCAGTCCACAGCACCAGCACACACCCCCAGCAGGGCCCAGCTGCCCCCACCACCTCCACCACACCAGCACAGTCAGTTCCACCACAGTCCAACCCCAGTCACCACAACAGCCCAGTTCTATCCCAGTCCCACAGCACAACCAGCAGCCAGTTCACGACTCCCCACACAGACACGTCACAGGCCCACAGCCAGCCCAACCAGTTCAGCCACCCAGCACACCCAGTCCAGTGCCAACACTCACAGGCCACAGCAGTTCACACATCAGCACTATGCCCAGCCACCCAGCTCTACAGCACCCCACCCAGTCCAGCCAGCACAGCCCAGCACCCCACCAGTCTAGTTCCTCCAGCAGACAGCACACATCAGGCGAAGTCTCCCTCAGTGCACGCAGACGCCTAACCGAGTCGCAAATCCAGTGCAGGACACAGGCCCCTACTTGGCGAGACTGCCGGCACGCGAGGTTCGCTGTGCGTGATCAATACACCCAGTCTCCACCAAGCTCAAACTGGCGCAGCATGTTCAACACGTGTATTCCACTGACGTCATCAGTAAACACCCAGGCTCAAGTTCTGTCACCCACGCCCAGTCGGATAGCGCCACCCTCAGTTGACCCCACCGAGCCAGGCATGAACTATAGTGCAAGCAGCCAGGCACTGAGAGCACAGTTAAGGCAAGCAGCTCGAAACCGGCAAGGCAGCCCCTCACTGAAAGTCCATCACAAGCTCGCGCAGACACCCTAGAGTCACAGTCTTTCCCACAGCACCCACCAGTCGGGCTAGTCCAGCAGCTCCCTTTTGCCCAGTCCGCAGACCTCACAGCCAGCTACAGACCACACCAACCGGTGCCACGCGGGGCAACACCAAAACTCGGCCTCACCTGCGCTAGCATCAGCACGCACGTTACTCGCCTCAGACACCGGTCTCTGGGCACCAGTAACGTAGGGCACCGTCCACAAGTCCTTCAAACACAGCCGAGGGGCCTAACGTAACCATGACACACCCAGGTTATTCAGTCCGACGGACACTGCACCCCAACACCCCTATCAGGCCTGCACCCTGGACACTCACACACACTCAACACAGCAAGACACAGTTTTCACACCCCACCCAGTTCACACACCTGCCAACCCAGTCACCAGTACCAGAGTCAGTCCACAGCTCATTGCAGTTTGCACACAGCACACACCAAGTCAGCACAGTCACCAGCCACAGCAACGACATCTCCCGAGGAACAGAGCGCTGGTCGGCTCAGATCGGCAGTCGCCAGCAGTTCACCTAAGCCGCAACTAACACAGGCGGCCCAGCTAGCACCAATACCAATGCAGACAGTGTACAACATTCCACCAGCACTGCCAGCCGAACACGCCCCACACTGCACCGTGGGTTCCAGGCTATCAGGCACTTTCACAGGACCTGAATGCAGTACCCTGCCCCCCAACAGCAGTCGCGGCCGAGCCAAACATTCACAGCCCCAGCAACAGCACAGTCTCTCCAGTCTGTCAGCAGCCAGCAGTTTCCACCACCCACAGCACACCACAGCACCAGTCACTAGCACGCAAACCAGGCAAGGCTAACACGAGTCCACCACTCAGTCGCACCTACCCCAGCAGGTAACAGTTCTCACTGGGCAGAAGCCACAGTCACAGGTCAGCTATCAAAACCCTCCAGAGTACAGCCCAGCGATGCAGCACTGGAGCCGTGAGCAGTACAGTTGCTCACAGCAATGCCACCAGGGCGGTACCCACCCGCGCACTAGCCAACCAGAAACCAGGGAGGTTCCCGTCTAACAACCACCACCACACTCCGGAGTATGCCAGCACGGCAACCCACAGTCATAAAACTCGCCTGCGGGAAGACCAGCAACAGACAGCAGCGTCAGAGCACCCGCCGAACGCAGCAGCCAGCACCAGGGAGCACTCACTCAAGCACAAGTTTGCGAGCACAGCAGTCAGCACAACACTAGCCTAGGCGGCAGTGTCAGCGTCATGGCACCACCTACCACAGACAACTGTTCCCAGTCGCAAACACCCAACAACACTCGCACAAGAAGCCGAGGCACGGGGGCCCCCAGTGCGTCCAGCACCCAGCAGCCCAGGCAGCACAGTCCGCAGCTTGTCTGCGACCAATTCGTGACAGTCTTCACCAGAGGCGCAGCACAGCCAAAGCCACACCTCAGTTCACCGTCACCAGGCACGCCACACAGTCCACCCAGGCCGCAGCTCGCACCCGAGCCCCACTCCCGCAGTCAAGTACCTGGAGGCACTGCAGGGAGCACCTGCGCGTCACCGGCAGTGTCACCCAGCACGCTATCACGCAGCATCATCGCAGGCCGCGCGCAGAGTTACCAACCACTCCCACACGTCCAGGTGTGCTTCACATCACAGTTGTCGACCAGCGAGTCGGTGCCGCACGGCATCAGTCTCGCAGCAGGGCGAGAGCAGCAGCAGGCAGGCAGAGCACAAGGTCAGACACACCGAGAGCATCACCTCGTCCCCACCACTCAGCACGAGCCCAAGACACCAGCGCACTCCCAGGCCTAGAGGCAGCAGTGCCCCAGGGTCTACACCCCCTAGTGTCCCCACTCTCACGCCCGCACCAGGAGACAGCCAGTCGTCGACCGAAACCACATCAGTAACCAGCTCGCAGGCATGTCAGTTCCAGATCCAGCAACAGTGCTCTCACACCCGTAGCTCAGCCCCCAGCCACCCCACACCAGCAGGCATCCACACCAGATCCACAGCCCACAAGCCAGTTCCACCACCCACCACCGGTTTTCACCCTTGTGCCTGCCAACTCGTCAGCCACACACCACCAGTCCTGTCAGCCCACAGTCACGCCCAGTCCAACCACCTCCGCCAAGCCCAGTTTTGCCGTGTGCCTGGTTGTGTGTGGGACACACCTCCCCACAAGCGCGCGGGCGTGGCAGGCGGGCCCCAGCTAAGTGTTCAGTAGGCGTAGTGTCAAATCACTGCAGTTCAGGCGCCCGGCCGCGAGCTCGACACGGCACAGTCCTGACACACCTAGCGGCCCCAGTAAGCAGGAACATCACAACCAACAGTTTGGGCAGTCACAGCCACAGTCTCCCGTCCACGCACCAGGCCCTTGCAGCTCACACGCCGCCAGTACAATCAGCCATGGGCACCAGTGCGGCGGCGAGTCACCAAGTCGCAGACAATGACAGGCGCGAGTCGCGAACACCAGTGCTCACACTCAACGTCGAGTTCCACCAGGTGCACAGCCAACGACCAGCTGCAGAGACCGTCACCCTACGCCCATGATCGGTGACCAGCTCACACGAACCAAGCTTGGCACCCGAAGTTTTCAGGCCAGAAGTCCAACACGATCAGGTCGAGCATCAGGCCTCCACAAGCACCAAACATCACATACACTCACACCCCACACGGCAGCCACACTGTCATAGCTCCCAGCAGTGCCAAGCCCGTGAGTCCCAGTTAAGCACATGTGCCCACATCGCTCCGCCAACCAGCGGACAGGTGTGGGGTACGTGGGGCCAGTTTTATCACATCTCCAACTTGGGCAGCTCATGGTTCCCCGGACACAGTCAAACCACATGCGGGCCAGTTCCCAGCTGTCATTGCAGGCAACAGCAGCAGACAGATCCAGGGCGACCCTCGCTACTATCCATCACACACAACCCATGAATAACCCGTCAGGGCCTAGCACAGCCCAGCCCCCAGCCCCCCAAAACCAGCAGGCATCCAACCAAATCCAAGCCCAAAACCCATTTCCCCCCACCCCCCAAAACCCAAACCCCGTCCTCCCCCAACCGCCCCAGCCACCCCCCCCACCCACCGTCAGCCCACACACCCCACCAAACCACCCCCGCCAACCC
>JAIWJD010000287.1:2500-12419 GCA_022818045.1 Neotoxoptera formosana | reverse complement strand
CCTTTTTTAGTTTTTTTTAGAGTTTCTTAATGTATTTATAGTGTTTTTAGTTTTTTTACGTTTTTATAGTATAGATTTTTTTTATTTTATTTTAGTTTACTTTTTTTTTTTGTTTTTTTTACTTTTACGTTTTTTTTTATTTTATTTTTACTTAGTTTTAGATAGTTTTTTTTTTTTTTTCTTTTTTTTTTTTTCTTAGTTAGTTAATTTTTTTAGAATGTTATAGAGTATTTTTTTAGTTTAGTTTATTTTTGTTTTTTTTAAATTTTTTTTTGGGTATTTTTGTGTTTTTATTTTTTTTGATTATATACTTAGTTTTTTTTTAGTTTTTTGTTGTTAGTTTTTTAGTTTAGATTTAGTTTTTTTTTTTTTTAGTAGTTTTTTTTAGTATTTTTTTTTTTTTTATATTTTCACTAGATTTTTATGTAGTTATTGTTTTTTTTTTTTTTTTTTTTTTTTTTTTTTTACTCTTTTTAGTTATTTTTTTTTATTTTTTTTTAGGTTATTTTTTTATTTAGTTTTTTTATTTTAGTTAGTTTTTTTTAGGATTTTTTTTGGTTTGTTTAGTTTTAGTTAGTATTGTTTTTTTTAGTTTTTTTTTATTTTTTTTTTCTGGGTTTTTATTATTTTTTTTTTTTTGATAGTTTTAGATGTTACTTTTTTATATAAGCTATTTAGTTTTTTATTTTTGATTTTTTTTTTAGTTTTTTTTTTTAGTTTAGTTTTTTTTTAGTTTTTTTTATTTTTTTTTTTTTTTAATAGAAGTTTTAGTTTTTATTTTCGAGTAGATTTTTATTTTTTTTTTAGCTTTTTTTTTTTTTTTTTTTATTTAGTTTTTTTTTTTTTAGTTTAGTTTTTAGTTTATTTTTAGTTTAATTATATTTTTTATTTTTAGTTTATGTTAGTTTTTTAGGTTTTATTTTTTTTTTTTTTTATTTTTTTTCTTATTTTTTTATGTTTTTATTTTTTTTTAGTTTTTCGCTTTTTTTTAGTACTTATTAGCCTATTTTTTTTTTTTTTATTTTAGTTTTTTTTAGTTTGATTTTTATTTATCTGTTTTTAGTTTGATTTTAGTCTTTATTTCTTTTTTTTTTAATTAGTTTTTTTTTTTTTTTAGGTTTTTTTTTTTTATATTTTTTTTATTTTTTTTTTTTAGCTTTTTTTTTAGTTTTAGATAGGTTTGTTAGTTTTTTTAGGTTTATTTTTTTTTTTTTTTTTATTTTTTTTTATTTTTAGTTTTTATTTTAGTTTTTTTTTTAGTTTTTTTTTTTTTTATTTTTTAAAATTTTTTTTTTTTTTTAGCTAGTTTTTTTTTTTACTTTTAGTTTTTTTTTTTAGTTTATTAAGTTTTTTTATTTCTTTTTTTTTTTATTTTATGTTTTTTAGTTTTTATTATATTTTTTTGTTTTTTTTTTTTTTTTTTTTTTTTTTTTATTTTTTAGTTAGTATTTTTTTTTTTTTTTTAAGTTTTTAGTTATTATTTTATTTTTTAATTTAGTTTATTTTTTTTTATTAGTATATAGTTTTTTTTTTATTTTTTATTAGTGTAGTTTAGATTAGTTAGTTTTTTTATTTTTTAGTTTTTTATTTTTCTTTTTTTTTTTAGATTTTTATTTAGATTTTTTTTTTTTTTTTATTAGTTTTAGTTATTTTATAGATTTTTAGTTTAGTTTAGTTTTAGTTAGTTTTTTTATTTTTTTTTAGTTTTTATTTTATTCTTTAGTTTTTTAGAGTTTTAGTTTTAGATTATTAGTTTTTTTTTTTAGTTTTTATATTTTTAGTTTTAGTTTAGTTTTTTTTTTCTTAGATTTTTAGTAGTTAGTTTTTTATATTTTTTTATTTAGTTTAGTTTTATTTAGTTATTTTTTTTTAGATTTTTATATTTTTATTAGATTTTTTTTTTTTTTTTTATTTTTTAGTTTTTTTTTTTTTTTTTTTATCTTTTATTGTTTGTATAGTTTTTTTTATTATTTTTTTTTATTTTTTATTTTTTTTTTTTTAGTTTTTATTAGAGTTTAGTTTTAGAGTTTTTTTTTTTTTTTTATATTTTTTTTTTTTTTTTTAGATTTTTTTTATTTTTTTTAGATTTTTTTTTATTTTTAGTTTTTTTGTTTTTTTTTTTTTAGATTTTTTTAGTAGTTTATTTAGTTTTTTTTTTTAGATTTTAGTTTTTTTTAGTGTTTTTTAGTTTTTTTTAGATTTTTTTAGATAGTTTTTTTTTTTTTAATTTAGTTTAGTTTAGTTTTAGTAGTTTTTTTTTTGTTTTTTTTTAGCTTTTTTTTTAGATTAGTTTTTTTATTTAGATTTTATTTTATTTTTTTTTATGTAGTTTATTTTTTTTTTTATTTTTTTAGTTTTTTTTATTTTTTAGTTTTACTTTTTTTTTTTTAGATTTATAGTTTTAGATTTTTTTTTATTTTTTTAGTTTTTTAGTTTTATTCTTTTATTTTATTTTCTTTTTTTTTTTATTTTTATTGTTTTTTTTTATTTTTTTTTTTTTTAAGATTTTTTATTTTTTTTTAGTTTTAGTTTTTAGATAGTTTATTTTTTAGTATTTTAGTTTTTTTAGTTAGATTTCTAGTATTTTTTTTTTTTATTTTTTAGTTTTTTTTATTTTAGTTTTTAGTTATTTCTTAGTTTTATTTTTTTTTAGTTTAGCTTATGTAGTAATTTTTTTTTTTTATTTTTTTTATTTTTTAGTATTTTTTTTTTTTTTAGTTAGTATTTTTTTTTATTTTTTTAGTTAAATTTTATTTTAGTTTTGTTTTTAGTTTTAGTTTTTATTATTATATTTTTTTTTTTTATTTTTTTATTTTTATTTTTTTTTTTTTTTAGTTTTTTTTTTTTATTTTTTTTTTATTGTTTTTTTTTAATAGTTTTTTTACTTTTATTTTTTTTTTTTTTTTTTTAGTTTTTGGTTTTTATTGTTTTTTTTTTTTTATTTTTTTTAGTTTTTTTAGTTATTTTATTTTTAGTATTTTTTTTTTTTATTTTTTATTTTATGTTTTTTTTTTTATTGGTTTAATAATTTTTTTTTTTTTATTTCTTTTTTTTATAGTTTTTTTTTTTATTAGTTTATAGTTTTTTTTTATACTTTTAGTTTCTTTGATTAAGTTTTTAGTTTTTTATTTATTTTATAGTTACTAGTTATTAGTTATTTAGTTGTTTTTATAGTTTTTTTTAGTTATTATTTTTTTTTTTTATCTTTTTATATTTTTTTTGTTCTTTTTTATTTAGTTAGTTTTTTATTTTATTTATTTAAGTTTTATTTTTTTTTAGTTTTTTTTTAGTTTTTTTTTTATTTTTATTTTTTTTAGTTTAGTTTTTTTTTAGTTAGTTTTTTTATTTTACTAGTATAGATTAGTATATTTATTTATTTTTATTTATTAGTTTTTTAGTTTTTATTTTTTATTTATTTTTTAGTTAGTTTTTTTTTATTTTGTTTTTTTTTTTTATGTTTTTTCTTTAGTGATATATTATTTTATTTTTTTAGTTATTTTTTTATTTTAGTTTTTTATATTTTATTTAGTTTTAGTTTTTATTATTTTTTGTTAGTTTATTTTTTTTTTTATTATGTCTTTTTTTTATTTATTAGTTTTTTTAGTTTTTATTAGTTTTATTTTGTTTTTATTTTTATCTTATTTTTTTTTTAGTTAGTTTTTTATTTTATAGTATTTTTATTATTTTTATATTAGTTTTTTAGTTTTAGTTTTTTTTATATTAGTTTTTTTATTATTTTTTTTATTTAGTTATTTTAGTTTTTCTTTTTTTTAGTTTATTTTTTTTTAGTTATTTTAAGTTTTATTAGTTTTAGTTTTTTTTTATTTTTTAGTTTTAGTAAGTTTTATATTTTTTTAGTTTTTTTATTTTTTTTTTATTATTATATTTTTAGTTTTTTTTTTTTTTTTTTAGTTTTATTATTTTAGATTTTTTATTTATTTAGTTTTTATTTATATTATTATTGTGTTTTTATTTTTTAAGTTTTTTTTTTTTATTTATTATTTTTTAGATAGTTTATTTTTTTTATTTATTTTTAGTTTTTAGTTATATATAGTTTATTTAGTTTTTTTTATTTTTAGTTTTTTTTTAGTTATTATTATTTGTTTTTTTATGTTTTTATCTTTTTATATTAGTATTTTATAGTTTAGTTTTTTATAGTTATATAGTTTTTTTTATTTTAGTTTTTATTTTTAGTTTTTCTTATTATTATTAGTATTCTTTTTTTTATAGTTAAGTTTATTAGTTTAGTTATTATATTATTTTTTTTTTTTAGTTTTAGTTATTTATTTTTGTTAGTTTATTATTTTATTTATTTTTTTATTATTTTTTTTTTATTAGTAGTATTTTTTAGTTTTTTAGTTTTTGTTTTTTATTTTTTTTATTTTATTTTAGTTTTTGATGTGTTATTTTATTTTTTTTTATTTTTATTATTTATATTATATTTTAGTTATTTTTATTTATTAGTTTTTTAGTTTTTATAGTTAGTTTTTATTTTTTTTTTAAGTTATATATTATATTTAGTTTTTTTATTAGTTGTTTATTTTTTTTAGTTTTTTTATATTTATGATCTATTTTTTTTTTTTAGTTTTTATATAGTTTTTTTTATTTATTTTATTTTTTTAGTTTAGTTTTAGTTGTTATTTTTTATTATTTTTTAGTATTTTTATATATCTTTTATTTTTTAGTTTATACTAATTTTTTTTTAATTTTTATTTTTTTAGTTTTATAGAGTTTTTTATTTTATTTTTTTTATTTTTTTAGTTTTTTTATTAGTTTTATTAGTTTTTATTTTTTATATAATAGTTTTTATTTTTTTTTAGTTATTTAGTATTTTATAGTTATTTATAAGTTTTAGTTTTTTGTATTTTTTTCTTATATTTTTTATTTTAGTTTTTTTTATTTTTAGTTTTATTATTTTATTTAGCTTGTTTATTTTTTTTTTTATTTTTTTATTTTTATTAGTTATTTTTAGTTTTTATTTATTTTTTTATTAGTTTTTTATTAGTTTTTTTCTATTTTAGTTTTTTTACTATATAGTTATTTTTTTTCTTATTTAGTTATTTATTTATTTCAGTTGTTTTTTTCATAGTTTATTTGTTTTTTATTAATATTTTTTTTTTTTAGTTTATTTTATAGTATTTAGTTATTATATCTTTTTTTTTTATTTTTTCTAATTAGATTAGTTTTTTTTTTTAGTTTATATTTCTTTTTTATTATTGTTTTTATTTTTTTTAGTTTTTAGGTATTTATTTTTTCACTTTTTATTTATTTTTAGTTTTTTTTTTTTTTTTAGTGTTATTTTATTTTTATTATTATTTATTTTTTTATTTATTTGTATTTGTATTTTTTTTTATTAGTTTAGTTTATTCTTTATAGTTTTATTTTTTTTTAGTATTTTATTTTTTATTTTTTTAGTTTAGTTTTATAGAGTTTTGTTTTATTATTAATTTTAGTTATTTTTTTTAGTTTAGTTTTAGTTTTTTTTATGTTTTTATATTTTATTTATTTTTTTTTTTTAGTTATTTACTTTAGTTTTTTTTTTATTAGTTTTAGTAGTTTAGTTTTTATTTAGTTTTTATATTTAGTTTTTAGTAGTTTTTTTTTATATATTTAGTTAATTTTGTTTTTTTATTTTTTATAGTTTTTACTTTTTTTTTAGTTATTATTTTTTTTTTTAGTTTATTTTCTTTTTTTTTTATTTAGTTTTATTTTTTTAGTTAGTTTTTTAGTTTTGTTATTATTTTTTATATTTTTTTATAGTTTTTTATTTTTTTTAGTTTTTTAGTTTATTATTTTTTTTAGTTATTTTTATAGTTTTTATTTTATTTTATTTAGGTTTATTTTTAGTTTTAGTTTTTATATTTATTTTTATATTTTCTTTATTTTTTTAGTTTTATTTTAGAGTTTTTATTTATTTTTTTTTTAGTTTTTTTTAGTTTATTAGTTTTTATGTTTTTTAGTTTTTCTTAGATTCTTTAGTTTTTTTTAAATTGTAGTTTTTTAGTTTTTTTAGGTTATAGTTTTTTTTATTAGTATAGTTAGATTTTATTTTTATTATTTTTTTATAATAAGTTTTTTTTTAGTTTTTTATTTTTATTTATGTTTTTAATTTTTACTGATTTTTATATTTTAGTTTTTATTAGTATAGTTAATAGTTTATTATAGTTTATTATAGTATTTATTTAATTTTTTTATTTTGTATAGTTTTTTTTATTATTTATATATTAATATTATTTTTTATATAGTTTTAGTATTTTTTCTATTTTTTAGTTAGTTTTTTTTTAGTTTTTTTATTAGTTTTAGTTATTAGTTTTATTTTTTTTTATTTTAGTTTAGACTTTAGTATGTATTTAGTTTATATAGTTTTTTTTTTTTTATTTATAGTTAAGTTATTTTTTTATTCATATTTTTAGTAGATATATTTTTTTTATTTAGTTTGTTAGTATATATTTTATTAGTTTTAGTTTTATTTACTATATTTTACTTTTTTTTTTTTATATTTAGTTTTTATTTTTTATTTTTATTATATTTATTTTATTTCTAATTTATTTATTTTATATTATTTAGTTTTTTTATTTTTTATTTTTATTTTTTTTAGTTTTTTAGTTTTTAGGTTATTTTTTTATAGTTTTTAGTTATATTTAGTTTCTTTTATTATTTATTTATTTATTTAGTAGTTATAGTTTAGTTTATTTTAGTTTTGTTATTTATTTTTTTTTTTTAGTTATTTTATTTTATTTTTTTTTTATTATATTAGTTTTTATTAGTCTTTAGTTATTTTTTTTTTTTTAGTTTTAGTTTATAGTTTTTATCTTTTAGTTTTTTATAGTTTATTTTATAGTTTTATTAGTTTATTTTTTTTATTTTTATGTATATTTTTTTGTTTTTTTTATTTTTATTTTTTTTTAATATTTAGTTTAGTTATTTTATTTTTTTAGTTTATTTTATTTTTTAGTTATTTTATTCTTATTTAGTTTTAGTTTTTTTTTTAGTTATATTTTTTTTTTATTTTTAGTAGTTATTAAGTTTTTAGTTTTTATATTATTTTTAGTTATTTTTTTATTTTTATTATATTAGTTTTTATATTTTTTTATATTATTTATTTTTTTTTTTATTTTTTTTTATTTTTTATATTTTGTTTTTAATGTTATTAATTTTTAGTTAGTTTATTTTTTTTCTTTTTTTTAATAGTATATATTGTAGTTTTCTTATTTATTTTAGTTTTTTATCTAGTTTTTATTTTTTTAGTTTTTTATTAGTTTTTTTTTAGTTTTTTAGTTAGTTTTTGTTTTGTTATAGATTTAGTTTTTTTTTGTTTTTTCTAGTTTAGGATTTTATTAGTGTTATTAGTTTATATTTTTTTATATCTTTTATTTTATTATATTTTTTTTTTTAGTTATTATTTTTTTTTTTAGTTTATTATTTTTTTTTTTTTATTTTTTTTTTATTTTTAGTTATTATTTTTTAGTTTTATTTTTTATTTTTTATTATTTTTAGTTTTTTATTTATTTAGTTTATTATTTATTTTTTTTTTATTTATTAGTTTTTTAGTTTTTTTATTAGTTTTTTAATTTTAGTATTTTTAGTATTTATTTTTATTAGTTATTATTTTTTATAGTTTTATTTTTATAGTTATTTTTTAGTTTATTTATTATTTTATAGTTTATATATTATTTTTTAGTATTAGTATTCTAGTGTTTTTTTTTAGTTTTTTATTATTATTATTTTTTTTAGTTTTAGTTTTTTTTTATTATTTTAGTGTTTTTATTATTTTTTAGTATTTTTTTTATATTTTTTTTTTTTTTTATTATTTTTGTATTACTTTTTTTTTATTTTTTTTTTTTATTTTTCTTATTTTATTATAGATTTTTAGCTTTTTTTTAGTTATTTTTTTTTTAGTTAGTTTTATAGTTTTATTTTTATTTAGTTTTTTTTTTTTTTTTTATTTTTTTTAGTATTATAGTTTTTATTATTTTTTTTTATTTTTTTTTTATTTTTTATTTTTTAGTTTTTTATTTTTAGTTTATTTTTTTTTTTTATTATATTTATTTTTATATTTGTTTAGTATAATTTTTAGTTTTTTTTTATTTAGTCTATAGTATAGTCTATTTATTAGTTTTGTTAATAGTTTTTTAGTTTATATTTATTTTAGTTTATTTTTTTTTGTTATATAATATCTTTAATTATTTTTTTAGTTTAGTATATTTTTTTATATTTATTTTATTTTATATATTAGTTTTATATTTTTTATAGTTTTTTATTATTAGTTTTATTTAGTTTTTTAGTTATATTAGATTTTATTTTTTTTTTTATTTAGTATTTATTTTAGTGTTTATTTATAGTTTATTTTTTAGTTTTATATTTTTATATTTAGTTTTTTATTTTTAGTATTAGTTTCTATATGTAGTTTATTTAGTTTTAGTTTTTTATACTCTTTATTTTTTACTAGTTTTATGTTATATTTTTTTTTTTTAGTTATTATCTTTTTATTTAGTTTTGTTTATTTTATAGTCTTTTTTTTTATTTAGCTATATTAGTTTTATTTTTTTTTTATATAGTTATTATTATATATATTCTTTTTATAGTTAGTTTAGTTAGTTTTTTATTGTTTTTTAGTTATTTATATATATTTTGTTTTTTATTAGTTTTTTTAGTATTTTTTTAGTTATATTACTTGTTTTTTTATATTTTTTATTAGTTTTATAGTTTATTTTTTTCTTTTTGTTTTTAGTTTTTAATTATTTTTTATAGTTTTTTAGTTTTATTAGTTATATTTTATTATTTCTATTGTATTTTTAGTTTTTAGTATTAGTTTATTTTTATTTTATTTATAGTTATTGTTATTATTTAATTAGTTTTTTTATTATATTTTTTTAGATTATAGTCTAGCTTTTTTGTTTATATGTATAGTTTTCATTTAGTTTTTTTTTAGTTTTTATATTTTTTATTTTTTTATTTTTTTATAGTTAGTTTATAATTTTTAGTTTTTTTTTTAGTAGTTATTTTAGTTTTTTTATAGTTTAGTTTTAAGTTTTTATTTTTATTATATTTTATATTAGTTTTTTTTTATTTAGTTTTTTTTTTTTATATATTTTTTATTTTTTTTTATGTTTTTTAGTTTTTATTAGTAGTTATATTTTTATATTTTTTTATTATTTATATTTTTTAGTTTTTTTAGTTTTAGTTCTTTATTTTGTTATTATTGTAGTTTAGTATTTTTTTTATTATTTTTTATTAGTTAGTTATTTATTTTTTTTATTATTTTTATTTTATTATTTAGTTTATAGTTTATTTAGTTTTTAATTTATTATTTTTTTATATTAGTTTTTTTTATTTTTTTTATTTATTTTTTAGTTTTATTTTTTTTAAGTTATATAATATTATTTATTTATAGTTATATATTAGTTTTTTTTATTTTTATTGTATATTTTTTATTATATTAGTTTTATTAGTTTTTATTATTTATTAGTTTTTTTTTTATTATTTTTATTTTTTTTTATTTTTTTTTTATTTATTTAGTATTTTATTTTTATTTATATTTTTTAGTTTTTTTTTTTTTAGTTTAGTTTTTTTTTTTTCTTTCTGTAGGTTTTTTTATTTTTTAGGATTTTGTTTTTATTTTTTTTATTATTTATTTATTTATTAGTTTAGTTAGATTTTTATAGTTTATTTTTATTTTATTAGTATATTTTTTTTTAGTTATTTATAGTTATAGTTATTTTTTATTAGTTATATTTAGTTTTTTTTAATGTATTTTATTTTGTACTTTTTTTTTTTTTTTTTTTTATTATTATTTTATATTTAGTTTTGTTTTTTGTTTTATTATTTTTTTTTTAGTTTATTTTGATTTATATTTTTATTTTTTTTTTAGTTTTATTATTATGTTTAGTTAGTTTTCTATTTATATATTTATAGTTAT
>JAIWJD010000286.1:0-12424 GCA_022818045.1 Neotoxoptera formosana | reverse complement strand
GCTTTTCACTTCCCGGGTTTTTGGGGTAAAAGACTTTTAAAACTTTAAGGATAGTGCCCTTTTTGCTTTTTGTTTTGAAATTTTAAATATTTATTTAGAGAAAACAAACCGCACCCAAAATTTAAAATGAAAATTTTGGGGGGAAAAGAGTCAAAAAAGGAAAAAAAAAAAAAAAAAAAGGAAAAAATTTGATATCCGTTTAAAAATTGTATAGTTTTCCCCGTCAATAGAATATACAAAAAAAATCACTTATGGGGTCGAACTGATATTTAAAAAAGGCTCGGAAAAGCATTTTTTTTTAAAGGGGGGCCCAAAAAAATAACACCCTCATAAATAAAAAAAGTGTTTTAAAAGTAGTAAAAAATTTCCCTTTTTTATAATTATTTTTTTTAAAGGTAACCTTTTTTTTTAAATTACTCCAAAAAAAATTTTTAAGTACACTTTTAAAAGTTATATAATAATATAATTATTTAAAATAGCCCGGGGATTTACAATTGTTTTTTAAATAATATAAAGAACTAAAAATTTTAAAAAAATACAATTTAATATACAAATTAAATTATTAAATTTTCTTAAATTCGAAAAATTTTTTTAGTTGCCCTAAAAATAGGAAAAAAAATATCAAAATACCCTTTGTTTCAGCGGCTATTTAACTTTGGAGGGAATAAAGGTATATTGAACACTTTAAGTTTTTTTAGAGTTTTTTTTTTTTTATTTTTTTCCCACTCCAAAAATTCATTCTCGTTTTGTTGAGGGGTATAGCATTATAGTAACAAAAATTTGTATACAACTAAAATTGAATTTTAAAAATAAATTAGATTGGTGGTTGGAAAAGCCTAAAACCAAAAAAAAAGATCCAAAGAAAAAAAAAATTTTGGTTTGTTTGTTTTTTTTACATTTTAATTTGTTGGGTTGGGTTTTTAAATTTAAAATATTTTTCTCTTTTTAAATTTTAAATATAATCTTATTTTATTTTTAGTTTAACATTGTTTTTTTGGCACTGGGGGAAAAAAGGAAAAAATTTTTTTTTTTTATTTTTTTTTATTTAATTTGTGATTTGTTTGTGGGGATTTAAAAAGAAAAAAACGGAATTTTTTAAACCCAAATTGTTTTATTTTTTTTAAATTTTTATAATAAAAATATAAAAAAAAAGAAAGCACTTTCATTTATTTTTTTAAATTGAATAAATTTAATTAATTTTTTTGGATACTATAGTTTTTAATTTTGTTGCCCCCTGTGCCAAAAATTTATTTATAAATATATTTTTTAAAAAAAAAATTGGGGGTTGGGTTTAAGAAATTGAAAGTAATTATAAAACAAAAAAAAAAATATTCTTTATTCATGGGTAAACACAATACAAATTTCATGTGCCCCATTGGGGTTGATTTAATGTACTCTTTAGCTCCCTTTTAAAAGCTTTTAAGGGGTTTAAAAAAAAAAAAAGTAAAAAAAAAAAAAAAAAAAAAAAATAAAACCCTTAAAGTCTCAAGGAATTATTGTTTTAAAAAACTTTTTTTAAAAACGGGTTTTAGTAGTTTTCATAATATTAACTCTTTTTAAATTTTACTTATGTTCTTTTTTTTTAAAATAAACTTTAAATTGAATCAAAGTTTTGTAAAATGAAAAAAAAAAGGGGGTTTTTTAAAATTTATTGTTTTTTTTGGTTTTTTTTATACTTTTGACAAATCAAGTTGTTATTTAAAGCGAAGTCTTTTAGGGTGATATTAGCATTTTTATTTTCACTTATCGTTTTTATTTTCTTGCATTTTGTTATAATTTTTTTTCCCTTTTTAAGCCTTTTTTTTGCCCTTTTTAGTCCAATGACAACTTCTTAATCATTGGGATAAAAAAAAAAAAACTGGAGTGAATATTATTTTATTTTTTTTATGAAAATGCAGTACAAATATTAAAAGGGGTTACAAAAACCCAGGTCCCCCTACTACCAAGCTTTTTTTAACTATAGAAAAATCACCAAAATTTTTATAAAAATAAAAAAAGAAATTTAATCGGGAAAGGTACTAGAAAACTTGGGTAATTTCCCTTCCCAAAATTTTTTCATTTTAGTTAGAATGGATAAATTTGAAATTTGTTTTAAAATTTTGGGTTCCATATTAACAGTGGGGGTATTTCCCATTATTGGGTTTTTTTTTTTTTTGGGAAAATTTTTAAGACAAACAAAATTCACAACAAAAATTTATTTTTTTTTGGCTTAAAAATTTAAAAAAAAAAAATAAAAAAAAAATTTCAAAAATTTTAAATCAAAAGAAAAAAATCAAAATTTTAAAATTTAAAAATGTAAGCTTTTTTGCGTCCGAAAAGTTTCATAAAGTTTTAGTTGTGGAAAAAACCAGGGAAAAATTAGCTTTTTATTTTAAAAAATTTTAAAATTTTGGGAAAAAAAAAACAATCGCGAGGGAAAAAATTGTAAAAATTAAATTATCTTTTCCCAAAAGGGGAAAACCAAAGGGTTTAAGGTTTAATTTATTCGTTGAAAGCCTTTTGCTGCAATATAATAATATATGATTTTTGTTTATTAAAAAAATCTTTTTAATTATTCACAAAAATACTAAACTCAAAATTGGGAAAATTTACTTATTATTTACTAGAAACTGGGGGGGACAAAATTATTTTTGGTTTTTGAAATAGTAGGAAACCTAATCAATTTTCCCGGAAACTAAAAATTGGTCTAATGACCATGGAACGTTAAACAGAAAAAAAAAAAAATTTTTTTATTTTTTAAAATTTTTCTTTAAATTAAATTACTTTCGGTTTTTTTTTAAATTTAAAATTTTGGGTTTTTTATTTTTTAACCTATTCCCTCCAAAACTTAATTTTTTTTTTTCATTACCCTGAAACAGATTTTTTCTGCATGTATTCCAATACAACTACTGATAGTTATAAAATTGGAAAAAAAAAAAAAAATTCCTTTTTTTTAAAAAAAAAACCTTTTACCTATATGGTAAAAAATGCATTTTTTTTATGCATGGAAGGGTTGGGGTGTTTGTTTTTTTAAAAGATTTACCCGTTATTTAAGTATACTGTATGCGAATGTATTCGATTGATTTTTATTCGTTTGGGACAACGACAGTTTTTTAATTTTTTTTAAACCAAAAACCACAGTCTGGTGTAAAAATTTTAAAACAATTTTTGTACCTCCCGAAATTTAATTGAAAACTTTTTTATTTCATAAAATTTTTTTTAAATTTCTCAAAAAACATGGGGGGTTGATATTGGGTACTTACAAAATTTTTGGAAATTTCTCAAACAACTATTATTGCGTAATTTAATTAAAAATGGGAAATTTTACGAAAATTTTTTTTTTCTTATTTTTAATATTTTTTTATGATAAAACCCTTATACCTTTATTATTTATTTTAACAACGTGAAGTCCACCAATTTCCCGATTTTTGGGACTTCAAATTTGTCCCAAAATTTTTTGCAACCTTGAATTTAAAAACAATTAGCAAACGAAAATTTTTTGGTAATTTGAAACACTCCCCGGTTTTTCCCGGGAAATTTGTTTTTCGGGTGGAAGTTTTCCAACCTCACACACGGCACTTCCTTTAATTTTTGGAGACATTGACTTCAAAAAATTTCAAACCAAAGTGCCATCATTTTGAAAATTGTATCCAATTTATTTTTTTGCCCCCGGCAAAAATTTTTGATTGGGTTCAAAAGGGCCTGTTTTAACCAAATAAAATACAAAATTGGGGGTTAAAGTTTTACACATTTATTCCGACATGGCCCCACACAGCCATTAAAATACCATATTTTAAATTAACCCTTTTTCTCATAACTTTAAAAAAAAAATTAATTTCTTAAAAAAAGGTAAAAAACAAATTTAAATTAAAAAATACAAATTTAAAAATAAATTAAAAAAAAAATTAAAAGGGGGAAAAAAAATAAAAAGGGAAACGAGGAAATGAAATTAATAAAAAAAAATTTTTTTTTTAAAAAATTTAAATGTTAGATATTATTATAAAAAAATATAAATAATGAAAAAAGACAATAAAAAAAAATTTATAAAAAAAATTTAAATTAAAAAAAAAACAATTCATACAAATTTTTAAAAAAATAAAAAAATACGATGATTAAAAAAAATATTAAAAAACAAAAAAATTTAAGAAAAAAAGTAAATTTTTTAAAAAAATTTAAAATAAAAAAAAATATAAAAAAAAAACTTTAAAAAAAAACAATTGCATAAAAAAAAATTTTTTTAATGAAAAAAAATTTTTTTAAAAAAAAAAAAAAAAAAAAAAAAAAAACGTAAATTAAAAAATTTGTTTGAACAAATTAATTCATAAAAAAAATTATAAAAAAAAAAAAATAAATTAAAAAAAAAGGAAAAAAAACTTAAAAAAATTTTAAAATTTTTAAAACGTTTTAAAAATTTTTAATTAAATTTTATTTTTAAATTTAAATTAAAAGATTTTCACTTAATTTATTTTAATTTTAAAAAATTCCCTAAAAAAAAAAAATAATTTCGGTTATTTTTTTTTTTTTTTTAAATTGTTTAAAATACTATTACTTTTTGTTGGGATTTTTTTTTTAAGATCTATGTTTTGAACTAACCCTTAAATCAGTTCAACCCCGGGGTACTGGGGGGGGTTTTTTTTGAAGGGCCCCCTTCGTGAAAAATTTTTTTTTACAATATAGGAAGGGTTTTTTTGCTTTTTAAAAAATTAAAAGTAATTTAATACAATTAAAAAACAGATTTTATAAAAAAATTTTTTTTTTTAAAAAATTATTTTTTCACTTTTCATTTTATTTTTGTTTTTTTTTACCCTTTTTTTTTAAAAACTTTTTAAAATTTTACTTTTTTTTGTTTTATTATTTAATTTTTTATTTTACATTTTCTTTTTTTTTAAAAATTTTAATCTTTTTTTTTATTTTTTTTTTTTAATGGAAAATTTTAAAATTTTAAAAAAAAAAAAAAGTTATGAGTAGGGAAAAAAATTTTTGCAATTTTAAAATATTTTTTTTAGGGTTTTGGTGGAGATTTTTTGGGCCTTTGTAGGAAAAGGAAATTTGGGAAAATTTTGGACAAAAAACGTTTTAAAATTTACGGGGCCCTTTTTCTTAATTGGGAGCAATTTGGGGAAAATTTTCATTCTGACGGGAGGGTTACTTTTTTTTTTGGCAAAAATGGGTAAACCCGATTTTTTTTAACAGTTTTACTTAAAAATTTTTAAAAAATTTTAACGAAATTTATCTTATTTGGCCCAAACCCTAAAGGAAAAAACCCTAAACATTTAAAAATTTTAAACCTTTTAATTTGATATGTTTGAATCACTTAACCCCGAAAATTAGGGAAACAAAAATATAAATGGGGGTCTTTTATAAAATATATTTTTTTTTTGGGTAAAATACAAAAAAGGGCCGAAAAATTTGGTGAAATTAAAAAATTGGGGAGGTTTAAGTTTTTAAAAATTTTTTTAATTGGGGGGGCACCCGGGGCCCCCAAAAGGGTATCAAAAAAAAAATTTTGGGGGGGGGGGGGGCCAAAAAAAATTTTTTAATATTTATTTTGGGTTTATTTATAAAATTTTTTAAAATATTTTTATTTTTTATTAAATTTTTGTACAAAAATTTGGGAAAATTTGGGGGGGGGGGTGCCCGGGACCCCTTTGGACAACCCCTAAATTGGGCCCTTTGTTTAACCCCCTTTTAAAGGGGCACTAATGTCCTAGTCCTCAAAATTAAATTTATTTAAACCCCAAGAAAAATTTTTAAAAATTTTTTGGAAAAAACCTAAAAAATTTTTTAAACCATAATTCAGTAAAAAAAACAAAATGTGCCTTTTTTTGGAAAACTTTTATTTTTTAAAAAAAAAAAAAATTTTAAATTAAAAAAAAAAAAAAAGATTTTAAATTTAACGTAAATTTTCATCAAAAAGCGGGACGACGGCGTTGCGACGCGGACGCCCTGCAAAAATAAAAAAACCAAGGGGGCGGGTTTTTGTTTTTAATTTTTGGTTTTATTATTAAAAATTCCCAATTAATTCGATTTTTCCAATTTTATGAAAATTTTACAATAATTTTGGGTAAAATTTTAAAAAAATTTTTAATTTTTTTTTTTAATCATAGAAAAATTTATTTAAAATTTTTATTTTTTTTAATCCAAAATTTATTTTAAAAAAAAAAAATTGTTTTTAAAATTATACTAATTATTTTTTATTTAGCCACTTTTTTTAAAATTTTTGAGGGCCAGGGGGGGCTAAAAAACCTGTATTTTTTTTAAATTTTGGGGGGGGATTTTGTCCCCTCTACCCCCCCCCCCAAAGTTCCCCGCCCCTTGGGGTACAGCTTGGAAACCCAAAAAAAATTTAAAGGGTTTTCACCTTTTTTATTCAATTACATGGTAAAACAGCCAAAAAATTCCTTTTTTTTGGTTTAATAATTTGTTTAATTCAATAAAAAAAAGAAAAAAAATTTTTTTTAAGGGAAATTAACAAATTAAATAAAATTGAGAGAGGGGTTCCCGAGTTTTTACAAATCCAAAAATTAAATTTTTCAAAAAATAAGGGCCTATATTAAAAAAATAAAAATATATCAGATGTACAAATTCGGGTTGATAAAAGGTTATAAATAAACCAAAAATGGTTTACCTTAAATTAATTTAAAAAATTCAGTAAAAAACACATAATCCTTTAATAAAAAAATTTTTTTAAAAACCCGATTTTTTTAATATTCAAATGACGGTTTAAATGTTGTTTTTTTAAATATATTGGGAAAAAAAAAATAAAAAAATACAAATAGAAATTTTAGTTAAGTGAGGAAAAAAAAAAATATTATGCAAACCCAAAATTTGTCCCCAAAAAAAATAAAAAATAAAATATACTTTGCCCAAACAAAAAAAACCTTTTTTTTGGGTTTTTTACAAAAAAATATAACTCAAAAAAAATTTTAAAATTTTTGGGGGTAAACCATACAGAACTATTTGGGCGTAAATTTAAGAAATTAAAAAAATTAAAAACATGATTGGGAAATAAATTAATAATGATGGGGGGGGGGGGGGAAATTAAAACAAAAAAAAAGGGGTTTAGAAAAATTAAAGGAAAACAACCCCCCAATTTTTAAATTAATGTTTTACAAAAAGAAAAAAATCAAAAATTTTTTAAAAGAACACAAAAAAAATACCCAACTCAAAATCGTTTGGGTTAAATTTTTAAAAAGTATATTCAGCACAATTCCCAAACAATATATGGGAAGGAACTTAAAGAACAAAATAATAAAAAAAAAAAAATTTTCAAGTAGAAGAAATTGAATTAAAATAAACTGTCTTGCCCTTTGGGAACCCTTATGATTACACAACTACTTGTCATGACGTTATTTTTTTTAAAAAAATGGTTAAATTTTTTTTAAATTTTAAATTAAGGCCCCGGTAAGCGCCCCCAAACCTTTAAATAGTGTTTCCGGGTTTTGACCCCCTTCCCTATACTTTTTTTGTTTCGTTTTTCCCCCCTTAAAAAACATGCCACGTGAAAAAAACGAAAAGTATCAGCGAATCCCCCCAACAAAATTTGGGGAACGCACGGCTTACCAGGGCCCCCGGTCGGTTTGGGGAAATGGACAGGTCCATCTGTTTTTTTCCTTTTATACTGAGTATGCTTAGAAAATTATTTTCTTTTTATAGTTTTGTAAAATAAGATTCGTCTCTCGTCGATCGTTCGTAATAATTTTTTTTTCCGATAGTAAACCCGTCCGAATATAATATATATGGACCTAGGTTATTTCAAAATTGGGACTCTTGTTCGATCGCAAAATCTGACATTCCAAAGGGTCAAAAAAAAACAGACTGACATTTTTGGCTCTTTAAATTTTCTCAAAAAATTTTCAGGGAAAATTTGGAGGTATTTAATATAAAAAATACCTAAATTTTTTTTGCTTCAAGGGAAAAAAGGGGGTGGGGCATTTGGCAAAAGGATCTAAAATTAAATATCGGTACCATAGTATCATTCGAAAAAAAAAATTTTTCACCCTGCACGGGAAAAATTTGGTCGTGGGAGCCGGGGAAGGTTGTGGGGGACAAGCCGTTGGACAGGGTCCTGACAAAAAAATAAATCGGTTTGAAAAGTCAATTTTGGGAAAAGGTTTTTTGCGTCACGCGAGCAGTATTTAAAAACCTGTGCCCCTTCTTTTTTTTTGATAAAAGTACGCATAAAAAAAAAAATTTTTAATTTTATATTCCCCAATAGGAACATTGATTGTACTGTTTTTATTTTTTTATATGGGAAATTTAAATTGTAAAAAATTTATTTGGGTTTAAATAATTTATGTATTATGAAATTTTATATATTTTTTTTTTTCCCTAATGTTTTTGTTTATTATTTTTTTTTATTATGGAATTGTGTGGCTATCCCCCCAAAAAAAAAAATTTTTTTTTTTTAAATATATTTTTTTTGTTTTTTCCCTATGTAAATATTTATATTTTTTTTTGTTTTTAAAAAATTTTTTTTAAGGGGGAATTTTTTTCCCGGCCCCTATCGTGTATGTTTTAAAAATGAAAATATTTGAATCCACCTATAAAAAATTAATTACTCCTATAATATTGTATTGTATAATAAAGATTTTGGGAAAAAAGGACGTTTTGGAGCTATCTTTTAAAAAAATCTTTTCGTTTAGTCGTCATCGTATTTTTGCCTAATTTTTGGGGTTTTTTTTATATTTTCAAAAATTTTTTTTTTTGGGTTCCTTTTAGCGTTAAAGGTTAATGGTTTTTTAAAATTGAACCGGGTTTAACACTAGGGTTTGGAAATTTTAAACAAAAAAAAATTAAATAAAAAGCTCGGGGGGAGATTATCCCCCCCCATCTAGGTGATGGGCCCGGGGGCCCATAGGCGGAAAAAAATGGGGGGGGGGGGGGGTTTTTTTTGGGGCTAGAGGGAAAAACTAATCCCCCCAGAAATTTTAAATTTTTAAAATTCTTAGCCCTCCTCTATCAAAATTTTTAAGGGATTTAAATAAACAAAAAATTTTTATATTTGAAAAATGCATTTTTAAAATTGGAGTTGTTATTTTTTTTGAAAAATCTTTACATATTATTTTTGAAATTTTTTTAATTGAAAAAGCAAAAAATTTAAAAAAAATAAAACTAAAATAAAAAAAAAACTGGTTTTAAAAAATTAAATTAAAAAAATTTTTTAAAGGGGTAAAAATTTTTAAAATTTAAAAATTAAAAATTTTTTCAAACTTTTTGGGTCAATTGTAAAATTTTTGGAAAAAAGATCGAAATTTTAATGTAAAAATTAATAATAATGGGGCCCGGGGTTTTTTTATGCTCAAAAAAACCCAAAAAAAAGAAATATCCCAACTAAAAAAAGGGGCGTCCCAGTTTCGATAAAATTACGTAATAATATTCTTTTTTTTAATTCTTTTTTTTTTTAGAAAAATAAATTTCAAAGAAAAAGGAAATGGAAATTTTGGTTTTTGTACGGGAAATTAAAATTTTTAAAATTTTTTGGGGTTATTAAATTTTTTTGGGAAAAATTTTGTTTGTTGAAAAATTAATTGGGGAGCGCCCCTAGGACATTATTTTTTTTTTTTTTAGTCCCCTATAAAAGGTTTGGCAATGGAAATATAATGCTCACCCCCCCCGGGTAATTTCCCCCAAATTTTTCCATTAGGGGAGGGCCCCCCCCCTTTGTATTATTGTATTTTTTGGAATTTTTAAAACAAATTAAAAGTGTACCGCCCCCAAAAATTTGTTGTTTTGAGTTTTTTTTTAATTTTTGGTTTGAAGTTTTTACTTTTTAAAACCAAAAACATGAATACACAAAACCAAGGGAAAAATTAAAAAAAATTTTTTAAATCTAAATTTGGGGAAAATTCCCCCGAGTTTTTTCCTATTTTAAAAGGGAAACCCTAACGAAAAAACAGAAAATTTTGGGGGGCGTTTTTTAGTTTTTTAAAAAAACATCGTACCACCTTTTTTAAAAAATGACAGCAAAAAATTCAAATTTAATTTTAGAGGGGTTTTTAAACTTTTAATAAAAATTGAATGGTTTTAGGGTCTTTGGGTTTTTTTAAGTGGGGGGCCCCACTCCGGGGATACTGGTAATACAAAGGGACAAACAATCTTTTTTTTTTTAAAGTAAAAAATTGGGCCTAATAAATAATAATGCTTAAAAAAACTTTTTTTTTTTTTTTTTTGACCAAAAAAAAAGGGTCGGAAAGGGGGGGTTCTCCTCCACGGGGACAATTGTGGGGTGCCCAATTTTTTTAAACTGTAATGGATGTTTTTTTTTTTTTTTTTAATTTGTTTCCAATGGTAAAAAATCTTTTGTAAAACATACGATTCTGACAAAAAAAATCTAAAAAGCACCTTCATTACTAAGTTTTATTTCATACTAACTCCCCAGGGGGCCCTTTTGGGCCATCAAAGAAAATAAGTAATGATTTTCAAAATATTTTGAAACCAAAATTACATGCAATGGTCCCCTGTGCCAAAGATTTTTTTTTTTTTTAAATTTTTTTGGGAAAAAAAATATGTATAAAACCATTTTTTTAAAAAATTAGTTTTACGAAAATTAAACCCCTTTTGACAAAAACCCTAAAAAAAAAAACAGGGGATTTCTTTAAAAATTTCTTCAAAAAAATCTTTTTTTAATTTTTTTCCAAAATTTTTTTTAGGGTAAAATTTTAAAAAAGGGTTTTTTAATGAAAACTGTAATATTTGTAACCAAAAAGCAACCTTTTTATAAGCAAAAAAAAAAATTTTCCCGTTTTTCATCATGAATTTTCAAAATTTCCTTTGTGGAGCCCCCTCTTTACGCTTTATTTTTTTGCGATGGGAACCTTCTCCGTATAAAAATTTTTTTTTAAATTTTAAAAATTAAAAATTTTTAAGACAATCGGTTGGTAGTTTCCCGGGGAAACACAGCATCAAAGGGTTTCAATTTTCGGTTTTTTTATTTTTACAATCGATTGGTTACATAAATTTATACAAATATATAAAATTTTTCTCAGTTTGTATGTTTTGTCAAAAATTTTTAACAAGAAAAATTTTCGTTTTATCGCCCCAAAACCAATGCTAGGGAGCCCGACCGTCCCCCAATGGAGCGGGGGTGGTCTTCATTTCTTGACATTGACCTGACCAAAAAACAACGTTCTTTGGGAAAATTCCGGGGTGTAATTTTTATTTGTGTTTTGTGTGCGCCGACCTAATAAATAGATATAGATATTTTATAAATATACACACGCCCCCCACGACGCCAAATTGGACTTTTTGGTCCCAAAACGTTGTACGGTATATATTATTATATATATTTTAAGATATATGTATATTTTCAGGGTTTCCCGGCCCCAGCAGCCCATATCGGGGCCAAACCCAAATTTCCCCCCCCTATGTCACCCCCGACAGGGGACGTTAAAGGGATCCCCCGCCCCGTGGGGTACGGTTTTTATAATATATCCCAAATCCTCTATTAAAACCCTTTTAAACCCTTTTTCAATCCTTACGCCTTTTTTAGTTTTAAAAAAGTAGCCTTTTGCCCTTTTTCCCCAGTTTTTTTAAAAACTATTATGTACCAAAATTTTTTAATTTAAATGGGTTTTTCAAATTTTCGGAGCCTATTTAATAAAAAAACAAAAATTCAAATTTTTCCCTTTTAAATATTAGTTTTTGGGATGTAGATGTAGATGAAAGATATTATTGCTTTTTATAGTAATTCTTTTTTATTTATTAAAATTACATATTCTAAAATTTAATTTTTTGCCAAAAAACATTGGATTTTAATTTTTAAAAAAATTTATGAAAGGTTTTTTAAAATAAAATTTAATAAAATTTTTATAATACAATTTTTCTAGTCCCCAAAGAAAAAATTTTCTTTTTTTTAAAAATTAATAACAAAATTTAAAAACCCATTATGCTTCATTTAAAATTTTAAATAATTTCTTTGAAAATTTTTGTTTTTTAAAATTTGCCCTTTTAAAAAAAACCAGATGAATTTTTTTTTCTATTTTTCGGTTAAAAAAAGGGGTTTGTAGAAGGTTTTTGATTTTGATAAATTTTTTTGATAAAAATTTTTAAATTTTTTAAATGCATAAAAAAAAAAATGGGGAAATTTATTTTTTAAGAAAATAACTTCAACATTTTTAAACTACTTTGGGGATAAAAAACTTAGGGAAAAACCTTGTTTTAAAACAAGGTTTGATAAAAGGGGATGTTTGAAAAAAAAAAAAAAACCAAGCCAACATTGGCAAAACCCAATACATTTTTTGCCCCCCCCAAAAAACCCAAAAAATTTTCCCCGAACAAATCAAATTTTTTTTTAATTTGAAACCCCATTTTTTTTGGTTTTTTTTGGGAAATTGAAAAAAAAACTTAAATTTTTTGAAATTTTTAAAATTTTGGACTTATAAAGTTTTTTTCTTTTTTTTAAAAAATTTGATTTATTTTTTTAAAAGCGGGGTCCAAAGTTTTC
>JAIWJD010000285.1:0-12427 GCA_022818045.1 Neotoxoptera formosana | reverse complement strand
TTTTTCCCTTTTTTTGTCTCTCTTTTCGTTTTTCATTTTGGTCTTCGATTGCCTTCTATCTCATCCCATGTTTTTTCTTTTTCTTTTCTTCGTCTATTCTTTTTGTTTTCTCTCTTTTCTCGTTCTTTCGTTATTTCGTCGTTTATTCGTGAAATCGAATTCTTTTCGGCTCGTTTTTTCTTTTCATTTTTTCTCTTCTTTTTCTCTACTCCTTTTCGTTCTTTTTTCTCGTCGGTTCTTTCTTTTTTTTCTTCTTTCTTTTCTTTTTATTCTCTTCTCGTCTCTATTTCGTTCCTACTTTTTTCGATTCGTTCTTTCTTTCTTTCTTTTGTCTTTTCGCTCTTCTTTTATTTTTCGCTTTCTTTATTTCCTTTTTCTTCTTTTCTTCTTCTCGCTCTTTCTTTCTTCCTTTCGAAACCTTTTTTCTCTTTCGATCTCGTTTTCTCTTTTCTTTCTCCTTTTCATCTTTTTCGCTTCTTTCTTCTTGCTTTACTCGCTTTTCCCTTTTTCTCTTCCTCTCGCTTCTTTTCGTTTCTCTTTTCGTTTTTCGTTTCTCGATCAATTTTTCTTTTCTCGATTTTTTCTCGAGTTCTTTCGTTCATTCTCTCTTTCGTTTTCGTTCGCTTTTTTCCGTTTTTCTTCTTTTTGTCTTTTTCGTGTCTTTCTCTCGCACCTTTTTTTTCTTTCGTTTCGTCTTTATTTCTTTCGTCCTTCTTTTTCTTTTTTGTTTTTTTCTTTTCTTTTTTTTTTTTTTCCGCTTTCCTTTCTTCGTTTTCCGCTTCTCTTTCTTTTTCCCTTTTTCTTTTTTTTTCTTTTGTTCTTTTCTTCGTTTTTTCGTTTCTTTTTCTTTTCTTTCCCTTTTTCGAACTTTTTTTTTTTCTTCTCTTTTTCTTTCTCTTCTTTTTTTTTCTCGTTTTTTTCTTCGTCGCTTTCTCGTTCTCTCTTTCGTTTCTTTCTTTCCGTTTCGCTTTTTTCGTCTCTTCGTTTTTTTTTCTTTTTCTTTTGTCTCTCTTTTCTTCTCTTTTTCGTGTTTCTTTCTCTTTTCTCGTTTTTTTCGACTCTTTTTTTTCCGGTTTTTTTCTTCGAACTTTCTCCTTTTTGTCTTCTCGATCTTTTTTTTTTCTATTTCGTTCTTTTCTTCTTTCCATCCTCATTTTCGTTCGTCCTTTTCGATTTTGCTCGTTCTCTCTTTTCTTATTCTTCTCTCGATCTTTCGTTTCTTTGTTTTCTTTCCATTTCTTCGTATATTTTCTTTTCCTTTATCTCGTCTCGCGGTTTTCATTTCTTTCTTTCTCTTTCCCTTTTTCTTCTTCTTTTTCGATTCGTTTTCGTCCTCTTTCTTTTCTTTTCTTCTTTCGGTTTTTCTCGCTTCGTCGTTTTTTTCTCTTCGCTCTTTTCCTTCGTTCTTTCTCGTTTTTTCGTCTCTGTTTTCGGAAAATTCTCTTCTCGTTTTCTTCCTTTTCTTTTGTCTCGCTTCCCTTTCTCTCTTTTCGCCTTTCTTTTTCCTTTCTCGGTCTTTCGATCTTTTTCCTTTCGTTTCGTTCGAACGCGTCTCTCGTTTTCTTCGACTTTCGTCCTTTTTTTTTCTTGTCCTTTTCGTCGTCGTTTTTTTCTCTTCGCGTTTACGTTTCTTTTCGTTTTTTTTCGTCTTCTTCTTCGTTCGTTCGTTTTCCGTCTTCCTCGGCGCTTCTTTTTCTATCCCCTCTCTTCGGTTTCGACTTTCTTTCGATTTTCCCTTCTTTCTTCCTTTTCTTCTTCGAACATCGTTTTTCTCTATCCCTCTCTTTCCTCTTTTCTCGTCTTTCTTTTTTCCTACTCGCTTTTTTTTTCTCTTTCTTTTTCGATTTTTTCTTCTCGATTTTCATTTCTTTTTTCTCTTTTCGTTCATTTTATTCTTTCTTTCATTCTCTTCGCGATCGCTTTTTCTCTTTTCGTTTCGACCCGCTCCCTCTTTCTTTCTTCATGCGTCTTTTCTTTTTTATTTTTTCTTACCTTTTTCTTTTTCTCGTTCGCTTTTTCCGCTCGTTCGCCTTCTCTATTTCATCGGGATCTTTTTCGATATTCTTTCTCGTTCCTTTTTCCTTCTCTTTTCGATCTCCCTCGACTCGTTTTTTCTTTCTCTCTTCTTCTTCCTTTTCTTTTTTCCGTTTTCCTTTTCGCATTTTTTTTTCTTTTCGGTTATCCTTCGTCTTTTTTCAGATTTTTTCTTTTTAGATCTCCGTTCTTTTTTTTCACGATTGCTTTCGATCTTTTTCTCTTTCTTCTTTTTTTTCTCTCTTCTTTTCAGATCCTCGTCTCTTCGTTTTATTCCTCTATTTTCTTCCTTCTCTTTCTCGATTTCTTTCCGAAACCACGTGGTTTCACCTCGTTTCTAACTACAGTTGTTGATGGTTCTTTACGGAGTTAATGTGGTTTCAAAGGTATACGGACACGATGAAAAAAAGGTATTACCTATACCACGTTTTCTCGTCTTTTTCATTTCCCGTCTTTTTCTTTTTTCTTCGCTCCATTCTTTGTTCCTCTTTTTTCCGTTTTCTCGTTTTTCCGCTCTTTCTCTTTCGCTCTTTTTTCGAATTCTTATTTTCTCTTTTTCCCGTTCCTTTTCGTTCTCTTTTTTTTTCACGATCCCAGTCGTTCTTTCGTTCTTCCTTCCTTTTTCGATCCTCGTCCTTTTTTTCCTTCTCGTTTCTTCGTTCTCTTTTTTTCCTTTTACATCGTTTTCTCCCTCGACCTTTTTTTCATTTTTTTCGGTCTCTCCGATTCACTTTTTTCGTTCCTCTCGTTTCCGATTTTTTTTATTCTCTTCTTTCTTTTTTTCTTTCTTTCGATTTCATCTTTTCCTTCTTCGTTTTTCGTCTCGATTTCTTTTCTTTCGTTCTTCCTCTTCTTATTCTCTTTCTACTTCTTTCTTTTCTTTCGACTTCGATTTCGGCTCTCTTTCAGATCTTTTTTTTTTCGATTTCTTTATCTTTTTCTCTTTTTTTTTCTGGATCGCTTCTTTCCTTTTTTCTCGTCTCCGTTTTTCTTTTTTCTTCTCTTCTTTCTTCGTTCTTCTCTTCTTTTTTTTTCTTCTTTTTCTTTTTCCGAATTCCGTTCGTTTTTTTCCTCTCTTCTTTTTTTTTCTGCTTTTGTCTTCTTTACCGTCTTTCGACGTTCGGACGATCTTCTTTTTTCTTCATCTCGCTTTTTCGTTTTCTTTTTTCTTCGTTTCCGCTTTCTCCTTTCCTTTCTTCTTTTTACTATTTTTCTTCGAAACGATTTCTCATTCTTTCGTTCTCTTTCGCTTTTATCATTTCTCAGTCTCGAAGATCTGTTTTTTCGCGGTCCTTCTTTTATTTTTCGTCGATCTTCTTTTTCGTTTTTATTCCTGTTTTTCCGACGTTCCGACTTCGTTTTTTCTCCGATTCGATCTATTTCTTCTTGCTTTCTTGATCTTTTTTTTTCTTTCCTTCTCTTCTTCTCTTTTTCGATCTTTTTTCTTCGTTTCCCTACGTCTTTCCTCTTTTTTTTTTCTACACTTTTCTTTATCGTTCTCTCTCCAGCTCTTTTTCCGCTTTCCGCTTTCTCTTCATTCGAACGTTTTCCCTTTTTCATCTTTCCTCTTTTTTCCGTTTTCTCTTTCTTCTCTTTTCACTTTTTCGATTTTTTCTTTTTTTCTCCTTTTTCTGTTTTTCGATCTCTTTCGTTCGATTTTTTTTTTTCGATTCGTTCTTTCCTTTTCTCTCGACCTTTTTTTCTTTTTCGCGATCCCTCGTTTTCTCTCTTCTCTTTCTCGTTTTCCTCTGTTCTCTTCTTTTTTCTCGAATCGTTTTTCGATTCGACTCGTAATTTCCGATTCTCTCTTTATCAGATCCTTTTAACGATTCCTCTCTCCCTTCTTTTTTCCTTCTTTCGATTTTTTATTCTCCCACTTCTCTTCCCGTTTCTTTAACTCGTTCGAATTCGTTTTTTTCTCTTTCTCCTCCTTTCCCCATTTTTTCTTTCTATTCTTTCCTTTCCATTCGATTATTTTTCTTTTTCTTTTTTCTTGTTCTCATCGATCTTTCCTCTTTCGGTCGATTCCCTTTTCTTCTTTTTCTTCCGTTCGTCGTTTTCTATCTCGATTCGTCTTCTTTTCGTTTTCCGACTCTTTTCGATTTCTTTTTTTTCGTTCTTTCTCGAATTTTCTTTTTTTTTTCGAATTTCCCTTTTTTTTTCCTTCTTTCTCGATTCTTCTTTTTTCTTTCTCCTTCCGATCTCGATTTTTTTTTTCGTCTCTTTCTTTCTCGGTTTTATTTTTCCGGCGTTTTCTTTTCCTCTCTTCGCTTTTCTTTTTTTCCCTTTCGTCACATTTATTTTCTTTCTTTTGTTTATCTTTTTTCTCGTTCTCTTTTTTTTCTTCTTCCTCTTTTCGTTCGGATCGCTTTCTTTACGCATCTTTTTTTCCTTCTCTTTTTCCTTTTCTTCGTTTATTTTCGTTTTTTTTTATTTTTTTTCGAAAAACACGTGGTTTCAATGAGTTCTCGTTAACTCCAGTTGTTGTGGTTCTTTTACGGAGTTAATGTGAGTTTCAAAGGTATAACGGACACGATGAAAAAAGGTTACCATAGCGGCGTTAATACCTAGTCTAGTAAGCGCTCGCCTGAGTCCTAAAAATATCGAATCCACGGGGTTCATCTCGTCCCAATGCAGAGTTCTGGTTCCTATATACGGCAGCTAATGTGGAGTTCAAGGTCAGACGAGATGAAAAATAAGTTATGCCAATCATGGTTTTACGTCCGTTGTTTTAGGTTTTCTAAAACGAGTTTGCACCTTAAAGGTATCTCTTTTACATCTATCTATGTCCCTCTTTGTATCTGGACCAGTCCGGGTCCGTTAGTCAGCAGTAGGTACAAATGATGGCTATTTAGATTTTAGAATGGTTCTAGTTAAAGTAAATTCATACTCACTAGTATTAAAAAAATATCAAAATATAGAGTGTTTGGTCATTATATTATTATTTTCTTATATTACAAAATTGATACCATAGATTATGATAGAGGCGATCAAATAATTTTTCTAATCTATATTAATATATGTAAATGTCTGTCTGTCTGTCTGTCTGTCTGTCTGCTGGTCTGTCTGTCTGTCTGTCTGTTGTATGTCTATCAATATGTCATCTGTCATTTGTGCATTCCCAAACCGGTTCAAACCGATTGCGATTAAATTTGGCGAAAAACATAGATTAGAACTATGGGAAGAAGATAGGCTAATTTAAAAAGGTAGAGGTCCAACCCAGAAGAAGTGCTCACACGTGGATTTTGAGATTTACGATGAAAATACATTGTGTTTTATATTCCACCCCATCCGTTTCCGATCCTTCCTTCTTTCTTCGTTTCGTTCTTCTTTCGATTCTTCTCGTTTCTTTTTCGCGATTTTTTCGACGTTTCGATTCTTCGGTCTCGTTTGCTTTTCGCATTTTCTTCTACCGTTTTTTTTTCGATCTTTCTTTTATCTTTCTCCTTCTTTTTTCTCCTATCTCCGCTCCCCGATTTTTTCCGTTTTCTTCTCTTTTCTCTCTCTTCTTCTGTCGTCTCTTCTTTCTTTTCTTTCTTTTTTACGTTCTTTTCTCTTTCCTCCTTTTCGATTTACCTATGTCTCTTTCTCTTTTATCTTCCCTCTTTCTTTTTTTTTTCTCTCGCCTTTGTTTTCTTTCTTTCCTTTTTTTTTCTTTTTCTTTTTTTTCTCCTTTTTTTTTCGGGAATTCTCTCCTCTTTCGATCTTTTTTTTTCGATTCTTTTTTCTTTCGTTTTTTCGATAATTTTCGTTTCGAGTCTTATCATATCTTTTCTTTTTCCCCTTTTTCTTCTCTTTCTCTCGAAAACCGATTTCTTTTCTTTTTTTCGATCTTTCTATCTCTTCCCACTTTCTTTCTTTCGATTTTTTCTTTTTTCGTTTCACTTTTTTTTTTTCTTTTCGACTCACGAAATTTTTTTTTTCTTCTCGTTTCCTTCTTTCTTTCGTCTCTTCTTATCATTTTTTTCCTTTTTCTTCGATCTTCGGTTCGATTTTTCTCTTTTTTTCCCTTTTTTTTCTACTTCTTTTCTCTTTTTTTTCGTTTTTTCTTCCCGCCTCTTTTTCGGTTTCTTTATCTTCTTTTTTTTCCCTTCTTTTTTTCGATCTTTTTTCCTTTTTCCTCTTCTTTTTTTTCCCTCAGATCTTTCTCGACCTATTCTCTCCTTCCTTTTCATTCGTCTCTCCCTTTCTTCCTTTCTTTTCCTTTTCGCTTCGACGTTTCTTTTTTTTTTTCAGCTTTCTTTCTCCTTTTCCGTTTTCTCGTTCTTCTTCTCTCCGATTCGAACTTTCATTTTTTCTTTTTCTCTTTTCATCGATCGATTTCTTTTTTTTTTCTTACTTTTTTTTTTTGTCTCCTCTTTATTCTCTCTTTCTCTTTTCCGACACCTTTCGACTCTTTTCTTTTCCTTCTTCGACTCTCTTTTCTCTCTATTTGACTCACTTTTTCTTTTTCCTCTCCTTTTCTTCTTTCTCGTCAATCTCGTTTTTTCTCTTTTTCTTTCTACCGAAAAACTTTTTCCTCCCTACTTCGATTTTTTCCCCCTTTCGGACCTTCTCTCCTTTCTCTCTTTTTTACGATTTCTTTCGACCTTCCCTTTTTCCTTTTTTTTCTTTCTTTCGCTTTCTGTTCATTTTCGTTTTTCCCCTCGGTTCTTCTTTCTCTCCTCATTCCCCGCTTTATGTCTTTCTCTCGGATTTTCTTTTCTCTCCGTCGTCTTCTTCCGCTCGAAATTCATTTTTCCTTCGATACCTTTTTCTCTATCTTTCTACCTTTTTATTTTTCGAACTCGATTTCCTTCTTTTCTTTTCTCCTTTTCGGTTTTTCCTTCGATTTTCCTTCTTCATTTTTCCTTTTCTTCTCTTTTTTTTACCGCCTTCGTCGATTCTTTCTTCCGATCTTTTCCTTTTTTTTCTTTCCTTTTCTTTTCGTTCGATCTTGGTCTTTATTCAGTTTTTTTTCTCGTTTTTTCCCTCGTTTCTTCGTCGATCTTTTTCTTTTTTTCTCTCTTATCCTCCATCTTTCGTTTCCTTTTTTTTTTTTTCTTCCGTCGTTTTTTTCCTTTTCTCCTTTTTTTCATCTCTCTTCTCGTTTATTTTTTTTCTTCTTCTTTTTCTCGTTTTTCCGTGTTTTTCTCTTTTTTCGCGTCTACTTCTTTTTTTTTCTTTTTCTTTTTTCCCTTTCTTTCTCTTTTCCTCTCTTTCGTTTCACATCTTTTTTTCGATCTCGATCCGTCCCCTCTCACCTCTTACTCATCGGAATTTTTTTTTCCTCGCGTTCGTCTTCCTATTTTTACTTTTCGTTCTTTCCTTTTCTTTCCGGTCTTCACAGTTCTTCCTTTTTCCCTTTCGTTCTCTTTCTTTTTTCACATTTTCCTATTCTTTCCTTCCTCTCTATTCTCGTCTCTCCTCTCGTCTTCTCTTCGATTTTCTTTTCCTCTTCCTATTTTTTCGTTTTTCTTTTCTTTACTTTTTCCTTTCCGCTATTTTTTTCGATTTTTTTTTTATTTTTCCTTTCGACTTTCTTTTTCTTTTTCGACTCTCTTCGCTTCTTTTTTCGATTTATTTTCGTTTTCGTTTTTTCTTTTTTCGAATTCTCGTCCTCTGAATCTCATTCGTTTTCGATTTTCTACTTCTTCTCCTCTACGATCCCTCTCTCTTTTTTTCTCCCTCTTCGCTTTTTCTATTCGTCTTTTTTTCTTCTTCTTTTCCCTCATCCCGTTTTTTTCTCGCGATCCTCCTTTCTTTCTTTCTTCTTTCGATCTCTTTCGTCCCTCCCGTTTTTCTTCTCATTTTTTTCTCTCCCTTCCTCTTCGTCGCTCGATCTTTTTTTCCCTCCTTACTTCGCTCTTATCTCCGCTTTTTTTTTCTTTTCTCTTCCTCTCTCTCTATCTTCTCGTTTTTCCTTTTCCGTCGATGCGACTTTTCCTTTCTTCTCTTTATCCCTTTTTTCTTTTTTTCTCGCGATCCCCACCGATTTTTTTTTCTTTCTCTTTCTATTTTTTCTTTTTTCTTTTCGACTTTTTTTTATCCCGTCTTTTTTTTCTTGTCTTCGATTACCCGTCTTTTTTCTCGTTTTCTTCTCACTCTTTTCTTCCTTCTTTCTTTCTTTTTTTCTTTTTTTCCCTTTTTTATCGTTCTCCGTCTACTCTTTTTCGTCTCACCTTTCTTCTTTCCAATCGTTTCTTTTTCTTTTTCTCTTCCCTTTTCGTCTCTCTCTCTCTTTTTCTCTCCCCTTTTTTTTCTTCTCACGTCTCTCCTTTCGTCTTCACGATTTCTACGAATTTTCCTTCATCCACGATTTTCAGTTTTTTTCGATTCTTTTTCGATCTCTTTTCTTTCTTTCTCGCTTTTTTCGCTCTTTCATATTTTTTTTCTCGATTTTTTTCATTTTTTTTTTCACTTTCTTTTTCTTTCCTTCCTCTTTCTCGTCCTTCCGATCTCTTTTTTTTCGGTACCCTCTTTTCTCTCCCTGTTCTTCCTCGATCTTTGCTTTTATTTCTCTTCGACTTTTTCGATCTTTCTTCTTCCGTCGAGTTTTTCTTTTCTTTTTTCTTTTTTCTTCTTTTTTCGATTTTTTTCTTTCTTTTTCCGTCCTTCGATTTTCTTCGAATCGCGTTTCATTCTTTTTTTCTCTTACTTCTTCTCCCCACTTTCTCCTATTTCGTCCGTCCTTCGACCGGATTTTTTTTTTCTTTTTCCGTTTCTTATCTTCTTTCTCTCTTTCTTTTTTTCGTTTTTCCGCTCTTCTTTTCTTTCTTATTTCTTCTCTTTTCTTCTCTCTTTTTTCTCTTCTTTTTTTTCCGCTTCTTTTTTTTTTATTCTCCTTTTCTCGTCTTTTCTTCCTTCTTTTTATTTCTCTTTTCATTCTTCTTCTTTTTTTTTTTTCTTTCGATTTTTTCGACTCCTCCCTCTCCACTTCTTATTCGACCTTTTATTCTCTTTTTGCTTTTCGTTTTTCTCGTCCTTTTCGCGTAAACTTTTTATTATTCGTTTCTTCCTTCGACGTCGTTCTTTCTTTCTCTTTTCTTTTTTTCTCTTCGTTAGCTCCATTTTCTTTTTATTTCTCTTTTCTTTTTTCGCTCTTTCAGATTTTTCGATTTTTTCTGTTTTTCGTTTTTCCCCTTTTCGTCTTTTTCTTCTTTTCTTTTTCCATCATCTCTCGTCTTCTTTTATTTCTTTACTTCTCTCTTTTTCTTCCTTTCCTTTTTTCTTTCCGCTTTCTCATTTTTTTCTCTTCGGGTCTTCTTTCGGTTTCTCCTCTCTCTTTCCCTCTATCCCTTTCCCTTTCGATTTTTTTTCTCGTTTTTCTTCGTTTCTTCTTTTTCGAAATCGTTTCGCTCCTCCTTTTCTTTTCGAATTCGAATCGCTCTTTCGTTTTTTTCTTCGGCGTTCATTTTCTTCGTTCGTCTATTTCGTCGCATCGATTTTCTCGAATTTTTCATCTCGACCCTTTTTCTTCTCTCTTTTTCTTTAAACCTCTTTTCCCTTTCCCCCTCATTTTCTCTCCGTTTTTACTTTATTTCTCTCTATCCATCCTCGTACCTTTCTCCTTCTCTCGATTCCTCTCTTCGTTTTTTTCGATTTTCGGACTCTTTTTTCGCTCTTCCTTCTTCTTTTTTTTTTTTCTCATTCTTTTTTTCTCTTCTTTCTCTCTTTTATCTCATTCTCTTTCTCACTCTTCGTTCCGGTTCTCTTTTCCCCCCGAACTTCTCTTTTCCGATTTTCTTTCGGTCGTTTCTTTTCTCTTCTATTTTTCGTATTTTTCGATCTTCCTTCTCTTCCTTCTTCGATCGGTATGTCTCTCTTCTTTTCCTTCTTTTCATTCCTCCTTTTCTTTTTTCGATCTTCGGTTTTTTTTTTTTCTTCCTTCCTTTCTTTTTTCTTTTCTTTCTCTTTTTCGTTTCTCGTTTCTTCTTTCCTTCTTCTCGTTCCCTCTTCGTCTTTCCCCTTCTTTTCCGTCGCTCTATCGTCTTTTTTTCTTTCTCTTTTTTCCTCTCTTCGACCTTACGTTCGGTCCTTCCCGTCTCTTTGCTCCTTTCTTCTTATTTCGTCTTTTCTCTTTCTTCGCCTTTCTTTTCAGACTCCTTTTCTCGATCCCTTCTTTCTCCTTTTCTTTTTTTCTCCGTTTTCGTTCACTCATCGTTTCGTTTTCCTTGTCTCCCTCGCGTTTTTCTTTTCTTTTTTCTCCCTTTCCTGTTTTTTTCGTTCTCGACGTTTTTTTTTTCTTCCTTCGTCCTCGACGTTTCGTTCACGTACTTTTTTCGTCATATTTTCGGCGTCTCTCGCGATCTTTTCCCTTTTCTTCCTCGACCCGACTTTTTTTTCCGTTTTCTTTTCTTTCTTCTCCGCTTTTTATTTCTCGTCGATTTCTTTTTCTTGTTTTTTTTTTCGAACTTTTTTTTTCTTTTTTCTCTTTTTCTCTTTTTCGTTCTTTCTTTTTTTTGTTCTCCACGTTTTCGATTTTTTTCGATTATTTCTTTCGTTTTTTTTTTCTTTTTTTTTTTTTTTATTTTTTTTTTTTACGTTTTTTTTTTTTCTATTTACGATTTCTCTTTCGACGTTTTTTCGAAAATTTCTTCTCCCCTTTTCTTTATTTTTTTTTTTCCTTCTCCTCCTATTTTTTTCTTTTTTTCGTTTTTTTTATTTTTTTTTTTCTTTTTTTTTTTTTATTCCGCTTTTTCGATTTCGTCTTTTTTTTTTTTTTTTTTCGATTTTCCTTTTTTTTTTTTTTTTTTCTCCTTCTTCGTTCGATTTTTTCTCCTTTATTTCTCTCCGTCGCTTTTTCCTCTTCTTTTTTTTTTTTTTTTTTTTTTCGTTTTTTCTTTTCATTTTCCGTCTTTTCGACTTTTTCTCTTTCGATTTTTCTTTTTTTTTCGCTTGTCGTTTTTTTTTTCCGATTTTTTTTTTCGGCGCGTTTTTTTTTTTTTTTTTTTTTTTTCTTCTCGTTTTTTTTTTTTTTTTTTCTTCGTTTTTTTCTTTTTTCGGCTTTTCGTCTTCGAATCGTTTTTTTTTCTTTTATTTTTTTGTCTTCTTATTTATTTTTTCTCGTTTTTTTTTTTCGTCCTTCGACCTTTTCGATTTTCGATTCGTTCTCGTTCTTTTATTTTTATCTTTTTTTTTTTTTTTTCTTCTTTTTTCTTTTTCCCTTTTCCGTTCTTCGTTTTTTTTTTCTTTTCGAGGGTTTTTCTTTTTTTTTTCTTCTTTTTCTTCCATTATTTCTTTTTCTTTTCTTTTCGTTTCTTTTCTCCTTTTTCTTCGATTTTTATCGTCTCTTTTTTTTTCGTTTTTTTTTTTTTTTTTTTTTTTTTCTCTTATCGAATTCTTTTTTTTTTTTTTCTTCCTTTTTTTTTTTTTTCTTTTTTTTTTCTTCTTTTTTTTTTCGCGGATATTTTCTCCTATTGCTTTTTTTCTATCCTTTTTTATCTTTCGTTCTTTTTATCTTTGTTTATTTTTTCCGATTTTTTTTTCTTTTCATTTTTCTTATTCGAATTTTTTTTCGTTTCGATTTTTCGATCAATTTTCGTTGTTTCTTTTTTTTTTCTTTTTCCCTTTTCTTTCTCACCGACGTTTTTTCGTTCTTTTCGTTTTTTTTTTTTTTTTTTTTTTCTCTTTTTTTCGTTTAATCGTTCTCTTTTTTTTTCTTGACGCCTTTTCCTCTTTCTTTTTTTTTTTTTTTCGATTCTTTTCTTCTTTTTTTTTTTCGATTTTTTTTTTTCTTTTTTCTCTTTTCTTTTTTTCTTCTTTTTTTCTTTTCCGATTTGTTTTTTTTTCATTCGATTTTTCGTCGTTTTTTTTCGTCTTTCGGTTTTTTCTATTTTTCTTTTTTTACTTCTTTTTTTATTTTTTTTTGCTTTCGTTTTCGACTTCTTTTCTCTTTTTCTTTTTCGCGAATTTTCTTTTTTTCGAAACTCCTTTTTTATTCTTTCGTTTTTTTTCGGTTGTTTCCTTCTGCTCCTTCTTCGTTTTACTTTCTTTTTCTCTTTTTTCGAACTTCTCGTTCGTTCTCTTTTTTCGTATTCTTCTCTTTTATTTTTCGACTTGTTCCCCCTTTTTTTTTTTTTCTCCCCCCCCCCCCCCCCCCCCCTCCCTTGTTTCGGTATTAACTTTTTTTTTCTTTCATTTTTCTTTTTTTTTTTTTTCTGCCTTTTATTTTTTATTATCGAAACTCTTTTCTATTTTCGTTTTTTTTCCTCTCTTTCTCTTTTCTTTTTTTTTCTTTTTTTTCTCTTCGCGCGATTTTTTCCGTTCTTTCTTCGCTCTTTTTTTTTTTTTTTTCGTCTCTTTCGACTTTTTTTCTTTTTTTTTTGTCTTTTCTTTTTGTCGTTTTCTCCGTAGTTCTTTCTTTTTTTTTTTTCGCTTTTTTTCCGTTTGCTTTTTCCTTTCTTCGTTTTCT
>JAIWJD010000284.1:0-12428 GCA_022818045.1 Neotoxoptera formosana | reverse complement strand
TAAGGAAAGAGGTTTTGAAAGTAATTTGGGTAAGTAAGAAAAGTAGAAAGGAGAATTTAAGTGTAGTAAGGTAAGGTAGTATGTAGTAGGAGTAAGAGTTAAGTAAAGAGTAAAAAAGTAAAGGTTAGGTTTAAGCAGTAAGTAATAAGAGAAGTAGGCAGTAGAAGTAAGTTAGTAGTAGTAGTAGGAGTAGAGAGAAAACAGTAGTAGAGTAGAGTAGTGTAGTAGTAGAGTAGTAGACAGTAGTAGAAGAGAGAGTAGTAAGAGTAATTAGTAAGTGTAGTAAAGTAAAGTAAGTAGTAAAGATAAGTATAGTAGTAGTAGTAGTAGAAGTAAGTAGAGTAAGTAGTAAGAGTAGGTAGTAGTAGTAAGCAGTAGTAGTAAGTAGTTGAAGTAGTAAGTAGTAGTAGTAAGTAGTAGAGTAGTGTGTAGTAGATAGAAGTAGTAAAGTAGAGTAGAGTAGTAGTAGTAGTAGTAAAGTAGAGGTAGTGTAAGTAAAGTAGTAAGAGTAGTAGTAATAGAGTAAGTAGAGAAGAGTAAAGGAGTAGTAAGTAGTAGTAAAGTAAAAGAGTAGTAGTAGTAGTAGTAGTAGAAGTAAGTAGTAGAGTAAAGTATGAGTTAGAGAGTAAGTTAGTAAAGTAAGTAGTATAAGAGAGTTGTAGTAAGGTAGTAGAGTAAGGTAGGAAGTATAGTGTAGTAGTAGTAAGTAGGTAGTAGCGTAAGTAAGTAGGTAAGTAGTTTAAAGTAGTAGTAGTAGTAGTAAGTAGTAAGAGAGAGTAAGTAGAAAAGTAAGTAGTGTATAGAGAGTATGAGAGGTAAGTAGTAAGAGTAAGAAGTAGAGTAGTAGAGTAGAGTAGTAGTAAAGAGTAGTAGTAGTAGAAAGTAGTAGTAGTAGTAAAGAGTAGTAGTAGTAGTAGTAGTAGTTAGAGTAGTAGTAAGAGTAGAGTGAAGAGTAAGTAGTAAAGAGAGTAGTAAGTAGTAAAGTCAAGTAAAGTAGTAGTAAACAGTAGTAGTTAGTAGTAGAGTAGAGAGTAGAGTAGTAAGAGGTAAGTAAAGATGTAGTATAAAGTAGTATGTAGTAAGTAGTGTAAGTAGTAAAGTAGTAGTAGTAAGTAGGTAAGTAGTTAAAGTAAGTAGTAGAAGAGAGTAGTAGTAGTAAAGTAAGTAGTAGGTATAGTAGTATGTTAGTAGAGTAGAAGTAAGGAGAGTAAAAAAGTAGGTGAGTAGTAGTAAGTAGTAGAAAAGTAGTAGAGTATGATAGTAGTAGTAAAGTAGTTATAAAGTAGTAAGTAGTAAGTAAAGTAGTAGTAAGTAGTAGTAGTAGTAAAGGTAAAGTAAGTAGTAAGTAAAGTTAGTAGTAGGTAAGTAAGTAGAGTAGGAAGTAGTAAGTAATGTAGTAGATAGAAGTAGTAAGTAGGAGTAGTAGAGTAAGAAAGTAGAGAAAGTAGATGTATAGGTAGTAGTAGTAGAGAGTAGTAGTAATGTAGTAGTAAGTAAGTATGTTAGTAGTAAAGTAGTAGTAAAAGTAGAGAGTAGTAAAGTAGTTAGTAAGTATAGTAGTAGTAAGTAGTAAAGTAGTAGAGTAGTATAGTAGTAAGAGTAGTAAGAGTTAAAGTAGTGAAGTAGTAGTAGAGTAGTAGTAAGTGAGAGAAGTAGTTAGTAAAGTAAAGTAGTGTAAAGTAGTAGAGTAGTAGTAGTAGTAGAGAGTAGTTAGTAGAAGTTAGGTAGTAGAGTAGAGAGTAAGTGTTACAGTAAAAAAGGAGTAAGTAGTAGTAAGTAGAAGTAGTAGAAGTAAGTAGAGTAAGTAGTAAGTAAGAGTACAGTAGTAGAAGAGAGAGACTGAGTAGTTGTTAGTAGAGAGTAGTAGTAAGAGTAGGTAGTAGTAAGAGTAGTAGGTAGAGTAAGTTAGTTAGAGAGTAGTAAGTTAGCAGAGTAGTAGTAGTAGAGTAGTAAAAAGAGTAGTAGTAAGAAGGTCAAAAAGTAAGTAGTAGTAGAAGAGTCAGGTTAGTAGTAAAAGTAGTATGTAGTTAAGTAGAGTAGAGTAAAGTTGTAGAGTAGTAAAGTAAAGTAGTCAGTAACAGTAGTTAGATAGTAGTAGAGTAGAAGTAGAAGTAGTAAGGTTAGTTAGAAGAGTAGTAAGAGTAAGAGTAGTAGAGAAGAGTATGTAAAGTACAGTAATATGTAGTAGTAGTAGTAGTAGTAGTATAGTAGTTAGAGTCTGTAGTAGAGTAGTAGTAGAAGTGTAAGGTAGTAGTAGAGAGTAAAGTAGAAGTAGTAGTAGTAGTAAGTAAGGTTGTAAGTAGTGTAGTAGTAGAGTAGTAAAGAAGTAGTAAGTAAAGTAGAGTAGTAAGTAAGGTAGTTTAGAGTAGTAGTAGTAGTTAGTAAAGTAGATAGTAGTAAGAAAGTAAGTAGTAGAAGTAGTAGTAGTAAGTAGAAGTAGTAGTATAGTAGTAAGTAGAGTAAAAGTAGAGGTAAGTAGTAAAGTAGTAGAGTAGTAGGTAGTAGTAAAGTAGTAAGAGTAGAGAGTAAGTAAAGTAGAGAAGTAGTAGAAAGTAGTAGTAGTAGTAGAGTAAAAGTAGAGTAAAGTAGAGAAAAGTAAGTAGTAGTAGTAGGTAGTAGTAGAGTAGTAGTAGTTAGAGATAGTAGTAGTAGGAGTATAAGTAGTAGAAGTAGTAGTAAGTAGAGAGTAAGTAGTTAGAGTAGAGTAGTAGTAAGTAGTAGTAGTATAAGTTAGAGTTGGTTAGTAGTAAGTAGTAGTAGAGTAAAGTAGTAAGTAGTAAAGTAGTTAGTAAAAGTAAGAGGTACAGTAAAGTAAAGTAGTAGGAGTAAAGTGTAAGAGTCAGTAAAGATGTAGGTAAGTAGTAGTTAAGAAGTAAGTCAGAGAGTAGTAAAGAGTATAAGTAGAGTAGAAAGTAGAAGTGAGTATGTAGTAAGAGGTAGTTAGTAGTAGAAGTAAGTCAGTAGAAAGAGTAAAGTAGGTAGTAGTAGTAAAAGAGTAGTAGTAGTATGAGTAAAAGTAAAGTAAGTAAGAGTAGTAAAGTAGAGTAGTAGAGTAGTAGTAATTAGGAGTAAGTAAGGTAAAAGTAGTAAGTAGAGTAAGTAAGATTAGTTAAGTAGTAGGTAAGTAGTGAAGAGTAGTAAAGTAGTAGTAAAAGTGTTAAGTAGTAGTAGTAGTAGTAGTAAGTAAAGTAGAGTAGTTAGTAAAGTTAGTAGTAAGAAGTAGAGTAGTAAGTAGTAAGTAGAGTTAAGTAGTAGTAGTAAAAAAGAGTAAGTAGTAGTAGTACGAGTAGTAAGGGAAGTAAGTAAGTAGTTCAGTAGTTAAAGAGTAGTAAGAGTAGTAGTAAAGAGTAGTAGTAGTAGTAGTCAGTAGTTAGTAGTAAAGTAGTAGAGTAGTAGGGTAAGTTAAGAGAGTAGTAGTGTAGTAGTAGAGTAAAGTAGAAGTAAGTGTAGTAAAGAAGTAAAAATGTAAGAGTAGTAAAGAGTTAGTAAGTAGTAGTAGTAAGAGTAGTAAGTAGTAGAAGTAAGAAGTATAGTAAGTAGTAGTAAGGTGTAGTAGAGTAGAGTAGTAGTAGTAGTTGTAAAGTAGAGAAGAGTAGTAGTAAGAGTAGTAGTTGAGTAGTAGTTAGTAGTAGTAGTAGTAGTTAGTAGTAGTTAGTTAAGTGTAAGTAGTAGTAAGTAGTTAGTAGAGTAGGGTAGTAAAGAGTAAAGTAGAAGTAGTAAGAGTAGATAGTAGTAGTAAGTATCAGTAAAGAGTAAGTTAGGAGTAGGTTAGTAAGTAAAAGTAGTAGTAGTAAGTAGTAGTAGAAGTAGTAGTTAAGTAGTAAGTAAGTAGTAGATAAGTAAGTAGTAGTAGTAAGTAGTAGTAAGTAGTTAGTAGTAAGGTAGGTTAGGTAGAGTAGTAGAAGAAGTAGTAGTAGAGTAGTAGTAGAGTAGAAAGGGAAAAAGTAGTAGAGTAAAGTAGTAAGTAGTAGTAGTAAAGTAGTAGAGTAGAGTAGTTAGTAAGTAAAAGTAGTAGTAGTAGTGTAGAGTAAGAGTAGTAAGTAGAGGAGTAGTGAGTAGTAGTAAGAAAAGTAGTAGGAAGAGTAAGTAAGTAAAGTAGTGAGTAGAAGTAGTAAGTAAGTAAAGACAGTAAGTAAGTAGTAGAGTAAGTAAGTAGTAGTAAAAAGTAAGAGTGTAGTAGTAAGTAGTAAGTAGAGTAGTAGAGTAAGTAGAGTAAGTAGTAGGTTAGTATGAGAGTAGAGTAGTAGTAAGTAGAGTAAGAGTAAAGTAGTAGTCAGTAAAAGTTAGTAAGTAGTAGTAGAAGAGAGTAGGTTGTAAGTAAGTAGTAAGTAGTAGATAAAGTAGTCAGTAGTAAGTAGTAAAGAGGTAGTAAAAGTGAGAGAGTAGTATAAGTAAGTTAAGAGTAGTAGTGTAGTAAGTAAGTAGTAAAGTAGAGTAAGTAAGAGTAAGTAAGTAAGTTAGTATGTAGTAAAGTAAGAGGTAGTAAAAGAAGATGTAAAGTGAGTAAGCAGTAGTAGGAGTAGAAAGTAGTGAGTAGAGTAGTAAGTAGTAGAGTAAATGTAGTAGTAAGTAGTAGTAGTAGTAGTAGTAAGTAGTAGTAAAGAGTAGTATAGAGTAGTAAGTTAGGTAGTTAGTAGTAAGAGTAGAGTAGTAAGAGTAAGTAAGTAAGTAGTAAAGTAGTAAGTAGTAAGTAGTAGTGTAGTAGTAGTAGTTAAGTAAAGTAAGTAGTAGTAGGAGTAGTAGAGAAGTAGTAAGGTTGTAAGGTAAGTAGTAAAGAGTAGTAAAAAGTTAGAAGTAGTAGAGAGTAGTGTGACAGAGAGTAGTAGTAGTAGTTAGTATAGTAGAGTAGAGTAAAAGTAAGTAGAGTAAGAGTAGTAGATGTAAAGAGAGTAGTAAGTAAGTAGTAGTAGTAGTAGTTAGTTAGTAGTATGTAGTAAGTAAAGTTTAGTAGTAGTAAGTTAAAGAAGTAGTAGAAGTGTAGTAAGGTAGAGTAAAGTAAAGTAAGTGTAGTAGTAAGTATTAGTAGAGTTAGTAGTAGTAGTTAGTAGTAGAGAAAGAGTAGTGTAGAAGAGTTAAGTAGTAGTAGTAAGTAGTAAGTATAAGTAACGTAGTAGTAGAGTAAAGTGTATAGTAGTTAGTAAGTATGTAAGTAGTAGAGATAAGTAGTATAGGTTAGTAGTAATGAGTAGAGTAAGTAGTAAGAGAAGTAGTAGAAAGGTAGTAGTAAAGTAGTAGTAGTAAAGTAGTAAAGTAAGAGTATGTAGTAAGTATGTAGTAAGTAGTAGTAGTAGTTAGTAAGTAGTAGTAAGTAGTAAGTAGTGTAGTAGTAGTAGAAGTAGTAGTAGTAGTAAGTTAGAGAGTAGAAAGTAGAAGTAAGTAAGAGTAAGTAGTAGGTAGTAGTAGAAGTAGAGTAGTAACAGTTAGAGTAGTAGTAGGTAAGAGTAAGTAGTAGTAGTAGTTTAGTAAAATAGTAGTAGTAGTAAAAGTTAAGGTAGAGTAGTAAAGTAGTAGAAGTAGTAGTAGAGTAAAGAGTAGTAAAAGAAGAGTAGTTAAGTAAGAGTAGAGAGAAGAGTAAGAGTAGTAAATATGAAGTAAGTTAGTAGAAGTAGTAGTAAGTAAGAGTAAGTATTATAGGTAGGTACAGTAGTAGGGTAAAAGTAGAGTAAAAAGTAAGTTAGTAGAGTAGAAGTATGTAGTAGTAGTAGTAGTTAGTAGTAGGAGGTAGTAGGAAAGTTAGTAGTAGTAAGAGTAGAGTAGAGTAGTAGTTGTAGTTAAAGAGAGTAGTAGTAGTACAGTAAGTAGTAGAGTAAGAGTAGTAGTAGTAGAGTAGTAAGTAGTAGTAAAGTAGAGAAGAGTAGAGCGTAGTAGTAGTAGTAAGAGTGAGAGTAAGTAGTTTAGAGTACAGTAGTAAGTAAGTAGTAGTAGAGTAGTAAGTAAGTAAAAGGTTAGTTAAGTAGTAAAGTAGAAAAAGAGTAGTAAAAAGTAAGTAGTTAAGTAGTATGTAAGGAGTAGAGTAGAGGATGTAGTAGTAGAGTAAGTAGTTGTAGAAGTAAGTAAGAAAGTAGTTTAAAAGTAGTAAGTAGTAGTAAGTAGTAGAGTAAAGTAAGAAAAGGTAGAAGAGAGTTAGTAGTAAGAGAAGTAATGTAGTAGTATAAGTAGGAGGTAAGAGAGTAAGAGAGTAGTTAAAGTAGTAAAAAGTAGTAGTAGTGTAAGAGTAGTAAAAGTAGTAAAGTAAAGTAAGTAGAGTAAGTAGTAAGTAGAGTGTAGTAGAGTAGTAAGTAAGTGAGAGTGTAAGAAAAGTTAGTAGAGTAAGTAGTAAGTAGTAGAGCTTGTAGTAGTAGTAGTAGAGTAGTAGTAAGTAGAAGTAAAGAAGTAGAGTCAAGTAGTAGTAGTTGTAGTAGAGTAAAGTTTGTAGAGTAAGAAGTATAGTTAGTAGTAGTAAGTAAGTAGTAGTAAAGTAGTAGTAGGTAAGAGTAGTAGTAGTAGTAGTTAAGAAAAAGTAGTAGGTAGAAAGAGTAAAGTAGTAGTAGTAGTAGGTAATGTTAGTAAGGAGTTAAAGTTGTAGAGTAAGTAGAGTAAGAGTAGTAGAGTAGTAGTAAGTAAAGTTAGAGTAAGTAGTAGAAGAGTAAGTAGAGTGTAAGTGAGTAAGTAGTAAGTAAGAGTAGTAGTAAGTAGAGTAGTAGTTAGTAGAGTAGTAGTAGTTAGTAGTAGTAGTAGTAGTAGTAGTATAGTAAGTAGTAGTCAGTAGTAGAGTGTAAGTAAGTAAGTAAAGTAGAGTAAAGTAAGTAAGTAAGTAAGAGTAAGTAGTAGTAGGTAGTAGTGTAGTGAAAAGTAGAGAGTAGAGTAAGATAGAGTAGTAAGAAGTAGTATAAGTAGTAGTAAGAGTAGAGTAGTAGAGTTAGAAAGAGTAGTAAGTAGAGAGTAGATGTAAGAAAGTAAGTAGTAGAAGTAGTAGTAGTAGTAGTAAGTAGTAGTAGATGAGTAGAAGTAGTAAGTAGTAGAGAGTAAGTAAAAAGTAGAGTAGTGTAGTAAAGTAAGTAGTAGAGTAAATCAGTAAGTAGTAGTAGGTAGTAGTAGAGTAAGAGTAGAGTAAGAGTAGTAGTTAGTAGTAGTAGAGTAGTAGTTAGAAGTAGTAAAAAGTAGTAGAGAAGTAAAGTAGTAAGTAGAGTAGTAGTAGAGTAAAGTAAGTAGTAGAGTAGTAGTAAGTAGTAGAGTAAAAGTAGTTAGAGTAGTAAGAGATAGTAGTAGTAGTAGTAAAGTAAGTAGTAGTAGTAGAAGTAAGAAAGTAGAAGTAAGTAGAGACAGTAGTAAAGTAGTAGTAGTTAGTAGAAGAGAGAGAGTAAGTAGTGTAAGTTGAAGTAAGTAAAGAGTAAAGTAGTAGTAGTAAGTGAAAAGTCTGGAAGTTAGAGTAAGTAGTAGTAAGTAGTAAAGAGTAGTAAAGTAGTTAGTAGAGTAGTAGAGTTAGTAGTAAGTAAGTATTGTGAGTAGTAGTGAGTAAAAGAGAAGTTGAGAGTTTATGTAAAAGTAGTAGTCAGTAGAAGTTGTAGTAGAGTAGTAATGTAGTAGTATAAAGTAAAAGTAGGTAGTAGTAGAAAGAGTAGTAGTAGTCAGTAAGTAGAGTAGTAAAGAGAGTAGAGTAGTAGTAAGTAGTAGAGTAGTAAGAGTAGTAGTAAGTAGAGAAGTAGTAGTAAGTTAGAAGGTAGTCAAGTTGTGAGTTAAGTTAGTAAGTAGTAAGAAAGTGTAGTGTAGTAGTAGAAGTAGAAAGTACAGTTAGCAACAGGTAGTAGTGTTAGAGAGTAGTAGTAAAGGAGTAGAGTAGAGTAGTAGTAGTAGTGTAGAGTAGTATGTAAGTAAGAGAGTAGAGTAGTAGTTAAGACAGTAGTAGTTTAGTAAGAGGTAGTAGAAGAGTAGTATAGAGTAGAAGTAGTAGTTGGTAAGTAGTAGAGTAGTAAGTTGAAGTAAGTAGTAGTAAAGTTAAGTAGAAGTAAGTAAAGTAGAGAGAAGTTGTAGAGTAAGTAAGGTAGTGTAGAGTTGTTAGTAAAAGTAAGTAAGTAGTGTAAGTAAGTTAGAAGAGTAAAAGTAGTAGTACGAGTAGTAGAGTAGGTGTAGAATAGAGTAGTTAGTAGCAAGTGTAGAGTAGTAGTAGAGTCAGAGAGTAGAAGTGTAAGAGTAAGAGTAAAGAGTAGAAGTAGTAGTAGGTAGAGGAAGTAAGTTAAAGTAAGTAGTAAGTAGAGCAGTAGTAGTAGAGATGTAGTAGTAGTAGTAGTAAAGTAGAGTAGTAGAGTAGTAATAGTAGGAGGAGTAAGAGTAGTAGTAGGGTTAGTAAGTAAGGTAGTAGAGAGTAGTTTAGTAAGTAGTAGAGTGTAGTAGTAAGTAAAGTCAGGAGTAGAAGTAGTCAGTAGTAGAAAGTAGTTAGTAGTAGTAGAAAGTAAGTTAGTAGTAGTAGTAGTAAGTATAGTAGTAAGAGTAGAGTAGTAGAGTCAGTAAGATAGTAAAAAGTAGAGAAGTAGTAGTAGAGTAGTAGTAGTAGTAGTTAAGTTAGTAGAGAGTAAGTGTAGTAGAGAAGTAAGTAGTGAGAAGAGAGAGGTAAGTAGTAAAAGTAGTAGAGTAGTAGTCAGTAAAGTAAAGAGTAATGTTAGTAAGTTAAAGTAAATAGTAGTAGTAGTAAGTGTAAAGAGTTAGAAAGTAAGTATTAGTTAAGAGTAGAAGTAAAGTGTGTAGACAGAGTAGTAGTAGTAGCGTAGTAGTAGTGTAAAAGTAGTAGTCTAGTAGAAGAGTAGTGTAGTAGTAGTAAGTTAGTATAAGTAAGAAGAAGTAGTAAGTAAGAGGTAGTAGAAGTAGTAGTCAGAGTAAGTAGTAAGTAGTAGTAAGAGTAGAGAGTAGTAGTAAGTAGTAGAGTAAGTAGTAGTAGTAGTAGGTATAGTATGTAGTAGTAAAGAGTAGAGAGTAAAGTAGTAGTCAGTAGAGTTAAGTAAGTAGTTAGTAAGTAGTAGAGTTAGTAGAGTAAAGTAGAGTAGTAGAGAGTAGTAGTAGTAAGTAGTAGTAAAAAAGTAGTAGTAGAGTAGGTAAGAGTAGTAGTAGTGTAGAAGTTAGTAGTAGTAAGTTAGTAGTAAGTTTAGTAGTAGTAGAAGAGTAGTAAGTAGAGTGTAAAAAGTAAGAGTAGTAGTTAGTAAGTAGTAGTAAGTAAGTAGAGTATAGAGTAGAGTAATGTAGAAGAGTCTAGTAGTAGTAGAGAAGTAAAGTAGTGTAGTCAAAGAGTAGTAGTAGTAAGTAAGTAGTTGTCAGAGTAGTAGTAAGTAGAGAGTAAAGTAGTAGTGTAAAGAGAGTAGTAAGTAAAGTAGAGAAGTAGTAGTAGAGTAGGAGTAGTAGAGGTAGTAGTAGTTAGTAAAAGAGTAGAGTAGAGTGTTGTATGAAGAGTTAGTAGAGTTAGTAGTAGTAGTAGTCAAGTTAGTGTAGAGTAGTAAGAGTAGTAGTAGTGTAAGAGTAGTAGTAGTAAGTAAGTAAAGTAAGTAGTAGTTAGTAGAGTAGTAATGTAGAGTAGAGTAAGTAGAAGTTAGTATAAGTAGAGAGAGTAGAGAGTAAAAAGTAGTAGAAAGTAGTAGGTAGTAGTTAGTAAGTAAGGTAGTAGATGTTAAGTAAGTAGTGAGTAGTAAGTAGTAGAAGTAGTAGTAAAAGTGTTAGTAAGTAGTAGTAAGTAGAGTTAGTAGTTGTAGTAGAGAGTACAGTAGTAGTAAAGAAGTTAGAGTAGTAGAGTAAGTAGTAGTCTACCAGTAAGTAAAGTAGAGTAGTACAGAGAGTTAGTAAGTAGAAAGTAGTAAGTAAGAGTAAGTAGTAAGTAGTAAGAACAGTAGAGTAGTAAAGTAGTGAAGTAGTAGTAGTAGTAGTAGAGAGTAGTAGTAGTAGAGTTGAGAAGTAAGTAGCAGTAGGGTAAGTAGAACGTAGTAGTTAGTAAGAAGTTAGTAGTAAAGTAGTCAGAGAGAGTAGTAGTGTAAGTAGTAAAGTAAGAGAGTGAGAGAGTATGGTAAGTAGTTAGTAGTAGTAGTAGTAGGTAGTTAGTAGAGTAGTAGTTAAGTGTAGAGGTAGAAGTAAAGTAAGTAGTAGTAGTGTAAGAGTAAGAGAAAGTAGTAGAGTAGTAAAGTAATAGTAAGTAGTAGAGTAAAAAGTAGAGTAGGAGTTAGTAGTATGTAGCTAGTAGTAAGGTAGTAGAGTGTAGAGTAGTAAAGTAGAGTAAGCAAGTAAAGTAGTTAGTAAGTAGTAGAGGAAGAAGTATAAGTAAGTAGAAAGTAGTAAGTAGTAGTTGATGTAGTAAGTTTAAGTAGTATAGTAGAGTAGTAGTAGTTAGACGTTGTAAAGTAGTAAGTAGAGAGTTAGTGAGCAAAGTAGAGATGTAAGAGTAGTAGTAGTAAGTAGTAGTAGAGTAAGTAGAGGTAAGTAGTAGTAGTTTAGTAAAGTAGTGTAGTAGTTGAGAGTAGAGAAAGTAAGTTAGTAGTAAGTATAGAAAGAGTCAAAGTAAAAGTAGTAAGTAAAGTTGTAGTAAGTAAGTAATAGTACAGAGTACAGAGTTAGTTAGTAGTAGTAGTAGTGTTAAGTAGTAGTAAAGAGTAGTAAGTAAAGTAGTAGTAGTAAAGAGTAAGTGTTGTAAAGTAAGTAAGAAAGTAGTAGTAGAGTTAGTAGGTAGCAATAGTAGAGTAGTAGTAATAGTAAAAAAAGTAGTAGTAAGTTGGTAGTAGTAGTAGTAGTAGGAAGTAGTAGCTAGTAGTAGTAGTAGGTAGTATAAGTAAGTAGGCATGTTAAAGTAGGTAGTACAAGTAGTAGTAGTAAGTAAGTAGAATGTAAGTAGAGTTAAGTAAAGTAGTAGAGTTAAGTATGATTAAGTATAGTAGAGAGTAGAGTTAGCAGTAGAAGTTGTAAACAAGTAGTTGCTAATAAGTAGTATGAGTAGTAGTTAAGAGAAGTAGTAAGTGTAAAGAGAGTAAGTAGTCAGTAAAGTATCAGTAAGTAATAGTGTAAAGAGAGTAAAGTAGTAACAGTAGGTTAAGTAAGTTAGTAGAGTAAAAGTATAGTAGCAGAATAGAAAGTGTAGTAAGTAAGAGTAAGTAGTAGTGTAAGAGTAAGGAAGTAAGTAGAAGTTAAGTAAGTCAGTATTGTGAGTAAAAGAAAGTAAGTTAGTAGAGTAGTCAGTGTAAAGTTGGAACTTAGTAAGTAGATGTAGTAGTAGTAAAGTAGAAGTTAAGTGTGTAGTAAAGAGTAAGTACAGAGAGTAGTCAATAGTAGTATGTAGTAGTTAAGAGAGAAGTAGTAAAGTGTAGTAGTGTAGTAGTAGAGAATAGTAGAAGTAAAAAAGAGTAGTTGTAAGTAGAGTAGTCAGTAAGTAGTGTAGTAGTTAGTAGTAAGTTTATAGTCAGAGTAAAGTAGTAGGAGTAGTTAAGTAAGTGAGAGTAGCGTAGTTTAAGTAGTTAGTAAAGAGAGTTAGTAGTTGAGTAGTAGTAGTTAACAGTAAAAGGAAGTATTTGTAGTTGGATAGAGTAAGTTTAAGTTTGAGTAGAGTAGTAGAGTAGTAGTACGTAGCCGTTTAAGTAATGTAGTAGGAAGTAGGTAGTTAGTACAAGTAGTAAAGAGTAGTAAGTAGTAGTAGGTAGTGGTATAGTAAGTAAGTAGTAGAGTAAGAGAGTAACAGTAGAAGTCAGTAGTAGTAGTAGTAGTAAGAAGTAGAGTAGTAGGTTGTAGTAGTAAAGTAGTAAAGTAGTAAAGTGAAAGAGTAGTAGAAGTAAAGTAGTAAAAGTGTAGTAAGTAGGTAAACGTAAGTAAGTAGAGTTAGTAGATTAAGTAAGAAGTTGAGAAAGTAAGTAAAGTAAGGAGTAGAGTAGAGGTAAGTAAAGTAGTAGTAGTAAGTAGTAGTAAGAGAAGTAGTAGTAAGTAGAATTGTAGAAGTAGTAGTTAAAAAGTAGTAAAAGTAGTAAAGTAAAGAGTAGTAAGTAAGTAGAGAGTAGAGTAAAGTAAAATAGAGTAGTAGTAGTAGTAGTAGTAGTAGTAGAGTAGGTAGTTAGTAGTAGAGGGAACGGAGGAGTAGTAGTACTGCGTACCTAAGTACAGTAGTTGTAGTAGTAAAGAGTAGTAAGTAGAGTAGTAAGTTGTAGTAGATGAAAGTTTTTTTTTTTAAAGGGGTAAGGGGATTTTTTTGATTATTTTTTTTGGGGTTTTATGGGGAAAAATTTAAGTTTTTTTGGTTTTAGGTTTAAGTAGTGTTTTTGGGGTGGGTTGGTTTTTGGGGGGTAAAAAGGGGGGAAAGTTAGGGTTTTTTGGGGGGTTGTTTTGGGGGGGTTGGGGTTTTTGGGTTGAGGTTTTGGGGTTTTGTGAGGGGGTTTTTAAGGTTTTTTTTTAAAAGGGTGGGGGAGGTTAAAAAAAATGGGAATAAGAGTTTTTGAGGG
>JAIWJD010000283.1:0-12501 GCA_022818045.1 Neotoxoptera formosana | reverse complement strand
GCAAAAGGGGCAGAGGAGAAGCAGAGGGGAAGAGGGGAGGAAGGAGAGAAAAAGAGCGGAGAAGAAGAGAGGGAGAGGAAGAGAGGAAGCGGAGCAGAGGACAGGGGAGAGGGACCGAGAAGACGGAGGAAGATAAGAGGAGAAGAGAAAGGAGAGAAGGAAGAGGAGAGGAGGGAGGAGGAGAGACGAACGAGCAGAGGAGGAAGAGCTAGAGAGAGAAGGCAGACCGGACGAGGACGCGAGAGAGGAGATGGAAAGAAGCGAGAGAGAAGGAGAGAAGGAGAGAGGAAGAGGAGAGGACGGAGGCGAGAGTGGGCGAGAAGAAGAGGAGGGAGAGAGAAGAGAGAGAAGCGGAAGAGGAGAAGCGAGCAGCGAGGGAGATAGATAAGGGACGGGAGAGAGAGAGAAGACGAACGAGGACAGGGACGAAGGGCGAGAAGCAGGACGAGGAGAAGATAGAGAGCGACGAGCGAGAGAGCGAGGTAGAGGAGAAGAAGGCGCAGAACGACCCGAAGACAGAGTAAGCGGGCAGACCAGAGGGAGGGAATGGAAGGGAGAGAGGAAGAGAGAGAGAGAGAGCGAGGAGTGGACGAGGAGAGAGAGGAGAGAGATAGGAGGGAGGTCGAGAGAGACAGAGGGACGTAGGAAGGACAGGAACGAGGGAAGAGGAGGGAGAGAGGAGGGAAGACCGGGAGAGGGAGGGAGGAGCGAGACGGAGAAAACAAGAGAGAGAGGCGAGCAAAGAGGAGGAGATGCGTAGCGAGCGGAGGAGGAGAAAGAAGCGAGCAGAGCGGTCAAATAGAGAGAGAAGCAACAGCGGGAGAGGAACCAAGAGGAGCGGAGGAGCGACGGACAGGAGCGAGGTAGGCCAGAAGCACAAGGGAGAGTGCGAGGAGACAGAGAGGCGCAGAGAAGCTAGATAGCGAAGAGAAGACGAGAGACAGAAGATGACGAAAGAGAGGCGAGCGAGAGAAAAACGAGGAGGCGCCGCCGAGAATGAGAGGGCCAGAGGCACGGACGGAGGGAGACGGAGAGAGACGAGGACGACGCAAGACGCAGGTAGATAGCGAAAAGAGGAGAGAGGCAAGAAGCAGCAGAGAAAGAAGAAGAGAAGAAGAGAGGCGAGAAGACGAGCCGGGCGGGCGCGAAGCGCGAGAGCAGCGAAGGCTGGATCGGACGCGCAGATAAGAGCAGGACGCAGGAGGAATAAAGGCTAAGATAGCGGAGAACGCGCGGAAGCCAGGCGAGAGCACGGGGGAACGAGACTTAAGAGCGCGAGAGACCCGAAGGAAGGCGAAGCCGAGCAAGACCGAAGGGATAAAGAAAGCTCAGCTAGCAGGAAGCGCAGCGACGGGGGACAGCAAGGAGCCACGCCAGAGGCGATGAGGCGTCGCGATCAGCGCGGAATCCGCGATATCGCGTGGCGCACGACGCCGCAGAGAGACGGAAGTCCCGAAGAGCCGAGCAGTCAGAACGGCGGAGCGAGAGGGACGCAAGCAGGCTACAGAGTCGAGAGAGGCGGCCAAGAAGCGAAGAGCGAAGCGCGAGTCGCGCCGGGCACCAGCGCCGCGACTCGCACGGGAAAGCAGAGTCGGTCCCTCGAGAAGAAGCCGCGAAATGGATAGAAGAGATGGGCCGCGTGGCAGAGCGCAACGCGAGAGAGCAGGGACAGAGCGAGAGTTCGCACGGATAGATCGCGACAGCAAAGACGAAAGGAGACGAGCGCGCACGCGAGGGGCCAGCGCAGCGGCGTAGAACGGCGGAGCGTGAGATAGCGCGCAGACAGAGCGCCAGAGTGCGGGAAGGGCGCAGAGAGCAGCACAGCACACGCGCAGCGGAAACCAGCAACCACAAGAAAGAGAGGATAAAGAGTAGAGGAGAGGAGAGGGGAGGAGCAGGAACGCGCAGAGAGAGAGAACGGGAACAGCAGAAAGCGTACAGAGCGAGACGGCGGAGAGAGAAGAGGAAGAACGAGAGCAAGAGCGAAGCGAGACTCGAGAAAGAACGAACATCGGTCAGCACGACGCATCAGATAAGAGAAGATGAGAGGCAGGAATGATGCAAAGCGCGGCTGAAAACGAGGAGAGTAGTAAGAGAGGAAAGGAGGGGGAGAGAACAGATAGGAGACTGGAGGCGCGGAACGAGCAGCAGGCGAGAGAACAGCGAGAGCATCGACGGCGGCAAGGGAGAACGCAGAAGCACAAAGCGCGCGAAGAGAAGAGACGGGTGCGCGAGAGAAGCGGGACATGAAGACAGACAGAGAGGAGAGCAGCCCAGCCGACGGAGCGGCGCCAGGCGAGAGGGCGAAGAGAGGGAGAGGAGAGGGGGACAGCAACGAAAGAATGAGGAAGAGGAGAGAGACGAGAGAATCGAGAAGGAGAGAGAGAGAAAGAGAGCGAACGAGAGCGAAGAAGACGAGGAGGAGAGAGTACGACAGCGAGCGGCGAGGAGTAAAGAGGAAGGGCCGCTACGAGAGTGAGGGGGACAAGAGCGATAGGAGAGACGAAGACATAACTCACAGGAGAGCGCTACGGACGAAATAGAGGAGTAAGGCAAGCTACGAGGCAGAGACGCAGAAGAGAGGCCAGAGAGAATGAACGGGAGGACGAAAGTAGGCGGAGGCAAGAGGAAGCAAGAACCGAAGGAAGAAAGAGCAGAAAGAGGGAGCGAGAGAAGAAGAAGAGGACAAGCGAAGGAGAGGGACAGCGAGGCGAGAACTCGCTGAAGACACGACGGCAAGCAGACGGGCACAGGGCGTAAGAGCAGGAACTAAAGAGAGCATCCAGCGAAGAGCGAGAGTTGAGAGAAGTCGGGCGAGAGAGCGCCAGCGAGAAGAGGAGAGCGCGCCGAAGGAGCGAGAATTCTACAGACCCGGACCTGAGGCATGGACATCTCGAGGCGGGCTCAGCCCAAGACAGAGGCGACCGCAGCAAGCGCGCGCCGAACCGCAGCGATGGACGGGAACGACCTAGAGCAGGCGGAGCAGCAGGCGACAGAGCGAAGGCGACGCAACGAAGTAGCCTAAAGCGACGGCGCGGACACGGGGACGAGGGCCCGGCGAACGCTCGGCCACGCAGAGACGCGTAACGCGGGATAGCTGAGAAACGAAGACGACAGAAGAAGAATGGCGGGATCGAGAAGCGACGCGCCGAGACCGCAATGACCGCACGAGAGGGCGAGGGTACGCGCCCAGACGACTCCACGCCGAGAGCCTAAGACGAAACAGGGCAGTAGAGATAGAAGATAGGCAAACCGAGGTCAGAGCGATGCGACAGAAGTAAGAAGAGCGAGGCAGGTCGACAGGGGGAGGAAGCAGCGCGAGAGAAAGAGACGCGAGCACGAGAAAAAGCGAGGAGGCGAAGCAGCGGGCACGAGGACGAGAGAGGCCGACGAGACAAGAGAAGGAAGTAGGAGAGGAAGGAGAGACTAGGAGAGAGAGAAGAAAGAGAAGCGAAAAAAGAAGGAGGAAAGAGACAGAGGAGAGTGCAGAGAGTGAGCATGAGAGAGGCAGCAATGGCCGTACAGGAGGAGAGGAGGGAACCGCAGGAAGCGTCAATGAAGACAGCTGGAGAGAGCGCCCAGGAGGAACAGGGAAGAGGAGCCAATAGAAGAGGCGAGACCCGGAGAGAACGAGCATGACGAGCAGTAGAGGACAGGCGTAGGGCATGAGAGAATCGACGACAGAGGAACGCGAAGAAGAACAGCGCGAGAGTAGAGCGAGCCGGCAAGCAGGACAAACAAGAACAAAGAGGCGAGAAACTCAGCGAGACACCAGCCGAGAGAACAGAGACGGCCGTTAGCCGAAGCGCCGAAAGCGAAAGGACCAGCGAGCTCAGAGAGAGGCCGCGGCAGAGTGCAGACGTAGACGCGGAGGAGACGTAAGACAGAAGAGCGGTCGAAGAGCTGAAGCGCAGCGAGCAGGCCAAAGATCGATCGCAAGAAGACTAGAGGCGAGATAAGGCGCGAGGACAGAGTGCAGTTTAGAGTCGACGTCAGAGAGAGACGAGCGAGAAGGAGAGAGAAAACAGAGAGAAGAGAACAGGCGAACAGAGCGACGCAACAAAGCAGATAGCGAAGCCGGAGAGATAGAGACGAGAAGAGACAGGACTCAGAGGGCCGCCGGGGAGAAGCGAAGGAGCGAGAGGAGAGAGCAGGAGGTAGACGAGGCGACGAAGCAGAGCGTCACAGCGCGGAGGGGGCACGAAGAGAGGCCATCGCCGGCCGCGCACGAGCGAGAAAGGCAGCAAAGAAGCGAGAAAAGAGCGGCGAGCAGGGGATAGCAACGCGAAGGGCTGCGGCGAGCACAGCAGACGAAGGGATCGGAGGACAAGAAGAAAGAGGAAGCAGACCGAGAGAGTGAGCGGGAGAAGACGAGCGAGGAGAACTGCAGAAGAGGGCAGCGGCGGCCGAAACTAGAAGAGATCTAAAGAGAGAGCGAGAGAATCAGAAGCTAACAAAAGGAGACAGAGGAGAGAGAGCGCGGAGCACGAGAGAAGAAAGAGGACTGAGGGCAAGCAGGACCGGCAATCAGAAGAAGATGAGAAGAGAAGAGGGGAGAGTAGAAGGACTCAGGAGAGGAGAGGCAACCGGAGCGAGTAGGGAGAAGGAAGAGTAGAAGAAGCAGATGCGAATCGAAGCGAGAAGAGAGAGAGAGGAAGGACGAGAGACACCGAGAAGAGCACGAGGAGCGGAGCAAAGAAGCAAGAGAGAGAAGAGAGAGATATGAAGAAGGGGGGTAAAACGGGGAACGGTATGGGAGAGATAGAAAGAAGAGGAGAGAAGCGGAAGGACGGGAAGATGCGGAGCCCGAGCAGCTGAGAACGAGCGTCGCTGAATAGCCGAAGAGCAGAAGGAGCAGCGGGAAGGAGAGCAGGGACAGCTACCGAAGGGCTAAGGAAGGACAGTAAGAGCTGTAGAAGGATGACCGTCAAGGCGAAGTAGTGGCGTAGGGGAGCGCGACGAGAAGGGAGATCGAGAGAAGCGACGAAGAGGCAAGAGGAGAGAAGAAGAAGAAATGATAAGTTAGAGGTAAAGAAGCGAGCGAGAAGGGAAAGAGAGAAACCGAAGAGGAAGAGAGAAGAAGGAATATAGAGCGAAGCCGCGCGCAGAGAAGAGCAGAAGGGAGAGCAGCAAGGAAGAGCACGAAAGAGCGACAAGAGAGACGGCAGAGAAGAGACGGACGGACGCGGCGTCGAAGGACGAATGCAGCCGGGACGAGCGAAGGCAGGGACAAACCGGAAGCGAGAAGCAGAGAAGGAGAGAAGGAAGCGCGCAGAGAGAGGCACGGGAGAAGGGGATCGACGAGCGACGCAGAGAACGTAAGAGGCGACGAGAGAGAGAAAGAGAGCTAGACGGCCGAGGAGAGAAGAGCAGAAGAAGAAGCCGGGCGCGCAGAGCGCGGGAGGGGCAGACAGAGAGGAAGGACGAGGAGAGCGAGGCGAGGGGAGAGAGCAAGAGGAGCAAGCAGCAGAGGACAAGCAGGAGAGGAGACAGAGTTCGAGACGGCGTAGAGGCGGAGAGGAAGAAGCAGCGACAGGCCGGAGCACGGCAGCCGTAGAGGTCGGTAGAACAGCTGAGAGAGCCGAGCAGCCGCGTCGCGCGAGGTAGGTGGTGTGGGGGGGGGGGCAACGACGGAGCGAGCGCGAGCATAGCGCCCGCGCCACCTCGCAGGAGGAGCGCCCCGAGGCCCAAGTAAGCAGAGAGGAGCCCGAGGGAGGGCGCGAGCTGACGCAGAGAGTGCTCAGTCGCGCGACACCAGACGAGACCAACCATGCGCCGAAGAAGCCGCGCAACCAGCAGCGCAGAGCTAGAGCGAGAGGGGAGGAACAGACAGAGAAGAAGAAGGCAGACGAGGAGATAAGCGACAGAGAGAAGCAAGGAGAGGTCAAGCGGAGGGCAGGAGCGAATTGCCGATAGTAGAGCGATGAAACAGACGTGCGAGAGTTCGCGAGACGAGGCAAGAGAGCAGAGACCAGATGCGGTAGCGGAAGGGCGAAAGACAGCGAGGAAGACAAGAGCGAAGTCGCGTAGAGCAGAAGAGACGAGCTAGAGCCACAGGAGAAGAGAGCGAAATAGAGAACAAAGCCCGAGCCAGGGAGAGAGCGATGAAGGGTAATAGAGGAACAAGCAAGAAGGGACAGAGGACGAGGAAGACGAGAGAGCGGAGAACGGGACGCGGGGAAAGACGGACGAGGAGCGCTAAGCAGCGAGGCGAGAATAAGCCGGATAGACGCAAGCGAGAAGAGAGCGACGGTCAGAGCGCGCCGAACCGAGAACGAGCGCAGAGCGAGCTCGCAGAGCGAGCTCGAGAGGAGAACCCGAGAAGACCGCCCGCCGCACGCTCGCCGCGAGCCGCGCTCGGAGCGACAGAGTACAGCTGCAAAGGGGAAGGCGAAGTCTGAGTGCGAAAACGAGCAGCGCAGGCCAGGCGGAGCGCGGCGAACTCGAAGAGAGGACAGAGGCGCGGAGCAGAAACGAGGCGAGACGGAAGACGGCTCGCAGCAGCGCCGGCAGCGTGGACGAGCGAACCCAGGCGAGAGAGGAGAAGAGAAGAAACGAGAAATAGAACGAGAAGAGCGGCGAAGCAGCGCGAGAAAGGGATGAAGATAGAAGCGCGTGCCGCACGGCGCAGCGCGGAGCGAGAGAGCAGAAACTGGGAGGAGAGCGCGCGAAGCGGCGTCAGAGAAAGAGAGAGAGGAGCAGAAGCGGGGCAGTGAAGCGGGAAAAGAGCGAGAAGAGACCGAGGCGTGCAGCAATGCAGAGAGAGCAGAGCTAGAGAGAGAAAGAAGAAAAAGAGAAAGCGAGCGACAGCGAAAGCGGCCGAGGGACAGAGCGGGAGAAGAGCGGCCGTGACGAGAACGGAAAAAGATAGCGAGAAGAGCGAGCGAAGAACGAGAAAAGCCGACAGAGGAGGAGGGAGTAGAAGCCGAAACGCAGGGAGGCGAAAAGGTTGACAAGGACCCGCCCAGGCGTAGCGGACGAAACCCAAGCAGACGGCAGAAGAGCGAAAGACTGCCAGCAGCAGAGCGCGGGTCAGCCGGCGAGGACACCAGAGAGGAGAGCGAGTGGAGAGAGCGAGGCGCTCGCGGAAAGGGTTAAAAGACCACGAGGCGGCGCGAAGCGCGCGAACGGCGACAGACGAGGGGCGCTGCGGCGCGCGAGCGACAGAGAGAGCCGAACACGAAGACAACGCGGAAGACGCGAAGCCAGCGAAGAGCGCGGCGAAGCGCGCCGACTAGAGAGAGAGGCCAACGAACGACCGCAGCAGACTAGGATGACGAGTAAGAGAGAGAGAGAAGGGGAAGCGGTAGTACGACGAGAACGAGAAGCAGAGAGGAAGTATTGTGACGCGAGCAACTGAAGAAAAGAAAACGCGAGGAGAAAAAGAGAGAGCGGCGGAGAGCCGGAGAGGAGCAGGGGAAGCGAAAGCTACACGCGAGAGCACGATAGTAAGCAAAGATGCAGAAATCACGCAAATACAGGAAGAGCTCACCGACGACAGAAGCAGAACGTAAGGACGAAGAGAGAGGGCAGAGCAGAGAGGAGGGGGGGGGGGGGAAGCGGCAGAATACGAGAACGCGAGCTGACAGTGGAGAAGAGAGAGAGAGGAGCACGGAGAAATAAGAGTAGAGCAGAAAGACGGGACGAGAGGCGCGAAAGTAAGAAGCAGGGAGAGAGAGAAGAGATAGAGAGACCAACGCAAAGGCACAAAGAGAAAGTAGAGAGAGTAGACAGGAGAGATGAGGAAGAAGAGGGAGCCGGGAGGGTGGCGCAGAAAGGTCGAGAGAAGACAAGCAGCGGAGAAAGCAGTGGCAGGACAGAACGCGACGAAACGAGAGAGCGAGCAAGAGAAGGGAGCGCGTGAGAAGGTGGGAACAAGCGCGAGTGAGCGCAGCGAGGCGAAAAAGAGGTCTGCGATACAGATGGGGCCGCAGCAGAGAAGATAAGAGAGAAGAGACGAGCGCACGGGAGAGGAGGGGAGACCAGAGGAGGAGAGATTACGGGGACGAGAGAGTAGCCGGGACGCAGAGTCGCTGCAGCGACCTGAACCGCGCACACTAAGATGCGGAGGAGAAGCGCCAAGGAGACAAGGCAACGAGAAAACAACGAGAGAGGGCATGAGAAGCAAGAGAGAAGAGATAGCGACGACAGCGAGAGCGGCGGGGCGCGCGGCGAAAGAGGGCCAGGCACCGCGACGAGGAGAGTACAGAGACAGAAGGAGAGTTCGGGAGACGGGAAGGACAGAGACTAGCGCAAGAACGAGGGGAAAGCAGAGAGAAGGAAAGGGACGAGCGCGGAGAGAGCTGAAAAAACAGCGAGAAGACAGACGGCGCGGGGCACGAGCAACAAGGGGACGCGCAGCGCAGAGCGGGGAGAAGGGCGAGAGTGAGCCGAACAGCAGAAAACGCAGAAGAGAGCGACAGCAAGTAAGGCGTGCGGGAGCAGAGCAGGAGAGAAAGGAAAACGAGAAAGCCATCGACGAACGGCGAGTAGAGAGGAGAGAAGAGAGCGAGAGAGCGGAGAAGACAAAGAGGAGAGCGTGACAGAGTAAGATGGGAGCAGAGACGCTTGCGCGGTAAGAGAAAGAGAGAGAAGAGAGGAGAAGAGAGAGATAAGGAGAGTAGGGGGACGAGACGAACGAAGAGAGAGCGCTAGAGAAGACAAGAAGAGACGAAGAGAGAGCGGAGCAGAGGCGTAGAGCCACAGAAGGCGAGAGGCGGAGAGTGGAGGGGGGGGGGTGAGAGAGAAGGGAGAGAGGCGAGGAGCCAACCCGCGCGGAAAGAGACCTGAGAGAGACACGACCAGGAGAAGCGAGGCTCTGCGAGAGAGAGTAGAGAGGGAAGCGAGAGAGTAAAAGCACAACGAGCAGTAGCGATAGGGAGCAGAACGCACCGGCGGAAGAGAGCGAGGCTGAGCGGCGAGAGGAGGAAGGAATCGCAGAGACAGGCAGTCAGTAGCGAGGCGCGAGCCGAAAGTAGAGCGGGCAGAGGGGGGGGGGGGGGTGGGGGTAGGATACGCGAGATCGAGGAGCAGAGGCTAGAAACAGAGGAAGAGAGTGGACACAGACGAAGGGATAGACAGAGAATACGCAGAAGAGAGAGCGCGAGGCAAGGAAAGAAAGGGAGGGAAGAAAGCGCAGAGAAGTCAGAGACGAACGAGAAAGAAGCCGAGGTATGAGGAAGAGCGAGGCGAAGACTGACGGAGAAAGCGAAGGCGAGCGAGAAGAAGGAAGAAGAGAGAGAACGCCATAAGGCAGATACAGATGAGGAAAAGAACGATGAGAGCGAGAGACAGAGGAGAAACAAGCGGTGAAATGCAGAGAGAGAGAGAGAGAGGCAGAAAGAGTCAAGAAGCGAGAGCGCGGAGCCAAGAGAAGAGAAGCAGTAGGCGGAAAGATAGGAGCGAGAGAGAGAGAAGGAGGCGAGTAGAAAGAAGAAGGAAAGTGAGCGAGATAGTCCGTCAGACGAAGAGAAGCGCAGCAGCAAGAAGAGAAGAGAGAGCCGCTAGAGAGCAAAGGCACTGAACAGCTGAGCACGTAGAACAACGGTGGACGGATAAGAGACGCAGAAGCGCGAGAAAGCGAGGCAGATAGAGCGGAGAGAAGAGAAACGAAAGTAGGCGGAAGAAGACGCGAACCCGAGGCGAGAGGCCGACACCTAGAGAAGGCGAGCAAAACCGCAAGGAAGAAGGCAAGAGACCGCTGAGAGCGCGAGAGATCAGACTTAGGAGGCTGCCGGGCGCAGCATCCGAGGCGGGAGGAGCCAGCTAGGGATGGAGCCACAGCGCAGTATGAGCAGCGACGAAGATGAGCGCGGCCGCTAGCCGCGCTAGCCACCTTAGACGACTCAAGAGACGGCAGCCGCGCGCGCGCGAACACGAGAGCGAGTATGGAAGCGAAGCGAGTACGAGAGAGCTAGACGAGTGGCCGCGAAACGCGACTAAGCGAGCCGAGGATAGCAAGAGCAAGAGACGAGCCGCGAGAGCGAGGAGCGAAAAGAAGGGAGAGAGGGGGGGCTCAAGTACGAAGAGCGGCCGAGAAGGAGAGATAGAAGAGAGAGAAACAAAGCGAGGTAGCAGGGCAGAGGCGAGAGACGAGCGGCGGCGGACGAGGAGAAGGAGGTAGAGCAGACACGGACAGGAAGAGAAGCGCAAGAGGCGAAAGGAGAAGTACACGTAGGAGAGCTGCCGACGTAAGAAGAGACGAGAACGCAAACGGCGAGAACCAGAACCACGACGGGCTGATCCAGCCGAGCCGGAGCGGGAAAGAGAGAGAAGGAAGAACAAAGGGAGCCTGTAGAGAGAAAGAGGACGAGTAGAACACTAGAGGAAGGGAGAGCGAGAGGAAGATGCTGTAAGAGAGAACAAGGAAGACAGAGCGACAGGAGCTGGCCGCGACTGGACCGAGGAGAGAGAAGCCGGAAGGAGAAAGTAGAGAGCGGAGCGTGAGGCGAGAGAATCAGGAGAGAGGAGAGGGACGCAGGAGAACGATGAGCGCTACAGTGAGAATGAGAAGAACGAAGGAACCACGGGAGGAGAAGGAGGACGAGAGACGGAGGACGAAGCGAGAGCGGCAGGAGGCAGAACAGCGAGGAAGAGTACCGGAACAAAGACGCGGAGAGAGAGAAGAGGAGAGAGGAGGCGCAGCGGAGGGAATGACGCGAAAGAAGGAAGCAAGAGCGAGCAGCTAGTTAGAGAGCAAGAGTAGGCAAGAGCAAGCGACAGCACGTAGGACGAGAGAACGAGGCAAAAAGAAGGTAAGCAGCCAGTCTAGAATTCGGCGAGCGGGTAGCCAGAAAGGAGTCGACGCGGGAGCGAAGCGCGAGTAAGAAGAACGAGCGAGCAGGCAGCGTAGAAACAGCGAGCAGAAGGAGCAGAGGAGCATGTAGAGCGAGCAGAAAGCGCCAAGAGTACGAAGCGATGCTGAGCAAGGAACACCGACTAGAAGAGCGAGAACGACGCGGGGAAGAGAAGAAGAAGAGAGGCACAGAGGATGCGAGAGAGAAGAAGTACGAGACGAGCGGCTAGCAGGAGAGCAGCATGAGGGGAGGGCGAGGAGGCGCGAGCAAGCAAAGGAGCGCCGAAGAGCGCGAAGACGCAACCGAGGATGGCGAGAGAAAACGAACGACCGAGCAAGTCGGGGCGGAGGAGCACACACCGCGGAGGCCCGCAGGGAGGAGCACCGCCGCGCACGGCCAGTTCGCCAGGGGGGGGGAACGATGCAGAGGCAGCAAGAGGACCAGCTAGGAGCAAGACGATAGAGGCAGAGGTAGGGAGGAGCGACGAGGGAGCTAGAGAGCGAGAGACGACCGTAAAGAGAAGAGAGGAAGAATAAGAGAAAAGAAAAGAGCGACGCGTATGGGGCCGGAAGTATAAGCAGGCGGAGGATTCGCGATCGCGAAGAGAGAGGAGGGAGAGGGAGCACCTAGGGCCCAGAGCAGGAGGAAACGAGAGGAAGAAAGAAGAACTGACCGGAGTAGAGCGACGCCGTAGACAGCGGAAAGGAAGAGACGAGTAAAGGGAGAGAGGGGAGCAAGCAGAAGGGAGAGGAAAAGGAGAAGAAGGAGAGGAGAAACGGGAGAGAGACAAAGAGGAGAAAAAAAGGACGGAGAAGAAAAAGAAGGAAAGAGAGAAGAAAGTAGAAGAGGGAAGGGGGGAAGAAGTAGAGGAAGGGAGAGAAGGGAGAAAGGAGGAGAGAGGGAGTTAGAGGGGCAAGAATAAGAGAGAAGGGAGAGGAGAGAGAGAAGGGAGGAGAAGCAAGAAAGGAGGAGAGGCAGGAGGAGATGCAAGGGGGCCGGGAACAGAAAGATAGGAGAGAGAAAGAAAAAGAGGGGAAGGATGAAAAGGAAGAGCGAGAAAAGCGAAGAGAGAAAAGGAAACGAAAAAGGGAGGAGGGCTGAAAAGAGAGGAAGAGTAATCTGAAGAGAAGACGAGAGGGAAAAAGAGGTAGCAAAGAAGAGGAGGGAAAGAGGAAGGGTGTGGGGAGATAGGGAGAAGTAAGAGAGAGGAAGAAGGAGGCGGAGAGAAGGAGAAGAGAAGGAAAGAAGAGAAAGGGGTAAGGAAGAGCGAGGAGAAAAAAGAAAAGAGTAGGGGAGAATAGGAAGAAGGGAGGGCAAAAAGAGAGAAAGAAGAGAAAAAGGGGTCAGAAAAGAATGAGGGAGCAGGGAGAGCGAGGAAAAGGAGGAGGGAAAAGAAAAAGAAAGAGAAAGAGAGGAACGAGATAGTGAGAAAGGAAGAGAAAGAGAAGAGAGAACAAGAAGGAGAATAGAGAGGGAGAGGAGGAGAGTAAAAAAGATAGGAAGAAAGGGGAAAGAGAGAGGAAAACCAGAAAAGGAGAGGAATAAAAATAAGAGAGAGAAGGAGGTAGGAGGGGAAAACAGAGAGAGAAAGAGAAGCAGAGAAGAGCGAGAGAAGAAAGTAGGGGAAAAAAGGAAAAAAGGAAGGGAAGGGGGAGAAGTAAGAACGCAAGAACAGGAAGGAGAGAAGAAGAATAGAGGACGGGGC